>BRYE01000007.1:4201602-4204102 GCA_030159115.1 Actinidia arguta var. hypoleuca
AAAATATATTATGCCTTGTCCTGGATCGGTCTAACTTTTTTCCGACCAATAATAGATTTTCAGTGAAACTACTATTTTGTTCTGTACTGGTCCAGCTTTTTTTCAATCGGTCCATGATTTTTTCAACCGGTTGAACCTTTTTAATGAACTTATTGTTTTGTCCCCAACTAGTCCAGCTTTTCTTCAACCGGTTAAACATTATTCTCAACCATTTGAACCCTAAGAACTTTTATAAATTTGAAACCCAATTAATTTGTCTAGTACTCGAGTCACTCTCGATACCTTATACACACTTACTACTCTTAGATTAGGTGCACTAAACGGTAATTCAATAAGAAAAATAAGATAAACGAAAGGACAATTAAAGAAAGAATACTTTATTAGGAATTGTTAATTATAAGACCGGAAATCGATGTGCCCTTACCTTAACTGATGAGTGAGCGCTGAAAGAGCTTGAGATAAAAGTAAGGTGAGTCTTATTATATTTTACTTATTTAAAAGTAAAAATTTTATAATTAAAGCATATATGATTTTTTTTATTAAACATGATGATATTTTATGATTAAATGCATGCTATGTTTTGAATATGTTATGAATTATGAAAAATGATTACTTTAGAAAAATATGTTTTAGACGACACATGATTCAAATGGTGTTCCGTCCGCTAGTGAAAAAGAATATAGTGAAAAAGAATATAGCGAGAGATGATGGAATAAGAAGAATTATAGCCAGATAATCATTGATAATATCATGCCACATATTATATTGTGATTGCTCCCTAATTTTTTGTGATCATTGAACGGGTAAATGTGTTGCAAGTGTCGATCATATACGGTTTTAAAATCTTGACAGAGATCAAGGATAAATGGTCTAGATGAGCAAATGATTTAACGAAAGGATTGACAAAAATAAAGCTATTTCATATTGAACAAATTTGTGATATATAATTTAATGGGCACTAGTACGTCTTATATAACTTTAGTCATAATAGCCTAGTACTTAAAACGTAGTTGTACGCAATATTTCAGGTAATGAAAATGAGGTGGAGAGCGACTGAAAGCATACAACCTTATATTCAGAAGGAATGTAAATATGTTCATATATTTTGAATGACACGTCAGCTCTGGTTAATTTTAAATACGCTTTCATTTATACTATTATATTCGAGTATAAATACCTTATATGATAGAAAAATTCATAAACTAGTTGAGCAGTAAACCTTAGTGAGTGAACATCACTGGCTGATCATGATGACACGTGTTAAGGATGAACCCACGTGTATAAATAGATTGGGTTATGACAATAAGAATGATTATTCCTCTATAATTCCATTCATTCCATTCCATTCCATTCCAATCTTTATTACATTCCTTACAAAATTCACTTCACGCAACCAAACACAACCTAAGGCTACGTTTGGCTCGTTAGAATAAGGGTTGGAGAGGAATGTTGATTCCGTAAGAATGCTCATTCAATATTTTCAACGTTTAGTTCGTCAAAAATACCAGAATGAGCATTCCAGATAAAATTATCATTCCTCTATTTTAAGGAATGACGATTTTCTAATTTTTAAAAGAAATACTCATTTCATTGTTATCTCCACTTTCACAAGCAAAATACCCACCCACCTCTGCCGCCGCCGCCGCCGCCAACAAATGTTATCTATTTTAAGATTTAAAAAACACAGTTTTTTCCAGAAAATAAAACAGCTTTTCTTTTAAAAATAAACTATTTTTTTGGGGGGGGAAATGATTTTTTTATGAAAAACTGTTTTCAAATTAAAAATAGCTATTTTCATAAAATAAAACCATTTTTATTTTAAAAACAAATTTATTTTCTAGAAAAAAAATTATCTTCTTACAAATTGTTTTCAGATTAAAAAAAAATCAGAAAATAAAACCGTTTTCTCTCTTTTAAAAACAAACTGTTTTTTCCAGAAAAGAAAAACTGTTTTTTTTCTGGAAAACTGTTTTCGGATTATTCAAATAAAACAGTTATTGTTTTCAGATTAAATAAAACTCTTTTTTCTGCAGTACAGTAAAACCATTTTTCAAGATTTTTTTTTTAAAAAATAGATATTTAGATTAAAAAAAAACAGTTTTTCAGAAAACATAAACTGTAAAATAGAAGAAAAAAAATTAGAAGCTACAAAACTGAAAAATAATAGGCAGTGAGTCCTAGAGTCTTGGGTACAAAACCCAACCCAAAACCAGGTAA
The DNA here is from genome assembly GCA_030159115.1 of Actinidia arguta var. hypoleuca. Classification (NCBI taxonomy): domain Eukaryota; kingdom Viridiplantae; phylum Streptophyta; class Magnoliopsida; order Ericales; family Actinidiaceae; genus Actinidia; species Actinidia arguta. The sequence continues at coordinate 4,203,820 of BRYE01000007.1, forward strand.
TTTCAGAAAACATAAACGTAATTTTTTATTGTACCAATCTATACGATAGAGTCTAAAATAAGAACGTTTTGAATCATCAAAATAGGACCTAAAATGCTTTAACCACATACTTTTTGGACCTCAAAGCCAGTTCCTTGTTTTATATAGAGGGACTACTAATTATCCGTGCTTACGAGCACCATGTAAAAAAAAAAAAATCACCTTTTAAGTGTATTTATTAGAGTTTTACAACCTAAAAAATAGATAAAATATAAGTATTATATAAAAGATACATCGCATTCAT
>BRYE01000007.1:4229102-4231602 GCA_030159115.1 Actinidia arguta var. hypoleuca
TCATAATATTTTTTAATATCATCACCTTCTCCTATCGGCATCGTTTTCACGATGGACTTGTGAGTCGGATACCCTATAACCGTTTTTTTCGGTATCACTTGCGAATAGAGAGAGATGGAGGATGAAAATAAGTGTTGTCTTGCAAATTTAGAGAGGAGATTACTAGAGAGAGAGAGAGAGAGAGGGTAATGAGAGTGAGAGTGAGAATGAGAGATTAGTATGAAAACAACTATAATGACTTTTAATTATTATTATTTTGAAAAAAATATTTATGTGAATGCATTATTGGAAGTTGAATATTTATTAAGATGGTATTTAAAGATATTTTGGGTATATTTTAAACTATAAAATATTAAATTAAATTTTAGAGATGGATAATCCTCATTCAAAATGTTGAGAATCCAAGAAGAGTATGGGCCCAAAACCCTTAAATTAAACAACGAGAACGAAAGTAAACGCTTGAGGACCTTTGGATTAGGAAAGTCCGATTATTCCCATTCCAACTTCCCCATATATGACTACTATATGACTCTGTAGTCTATTAATTCTGGAGCAGGCGACACCGATAAAGAGACCTTAACGACCTCTCCTTCTGTATTACATATTGCAATTGCAATCCACACCCAAATGGAGAAATCAACTCTCTCTCTCTCTCGATATAAACTACACTAGTTGACACCTATCGTCACCTCATAATTGCTTTGATTATTTTATATAAACCGCATGCTAGCATAAGAGAATCAAAATGATGCACGACTGCAGGCTGGCTAGCAAGCTGCAACCTTGCAAATGTCAACGACATTAACCAAACAGCTAATCCATATATCACTCCCTCCATCATGGCCATGTTGAAGTTCTATAGCGGAGAATTCAATTTTTTAAAGAAACACGATTATTGTATTTATTTGTTATTTATTATTTTATTTTATTTTTATAATTATTGTTTTTGATTTTTTGTTTTAGCTGAAATGTTATTTAAATAGTAATATATAAAAGAAAACGTAAAAGGAGAAAGTCGTATTTTTTTTTACTTGGACATACATTTTAGAACACTCCATAATGCAATAATGGTACTTCTCATAAGAATTTCACTCTTTTGACAAGTTAACAAATCTGTGATCCTTTCTATTATGAATCTTAGGTTGTGTTTGAATTAAAAATTTGATGTAAAAAGAAAAAATTAAAAAATCCAATAGATCAAGACGATTAAATCCTCCAACTTTTCTTTTTCCCTTATATATAGAGCATTAACACTCTTTTGAAAATCATCACAAAAAATATTAAGAAAAACAAAGAAACCAAACCAAGCCAAACAAAAAATAGGGGGAGGCTTGAATTAAATCCATGATATTTTCTCAACATGTATCTATATCTGGAATTGGGTTATCCATAGAATTAGCAACAGGCTGGTCGGGGCTTGAAACACCACCTTGATCGGAACTACGTACATCAGAAATGAAGGAAGTGAAACAGACAACGGCCGGTGTGATGAAAAGAATGAGACCCAAAGGAACCATCCAAAGCTGACTATTTGTCGGATGAAACTTCAACTCCCAAAAAACCAAGACGAACCCTCCTACCATGCTCATCAAGAACGATGCCAAACAAGCTATGCATGTCTTCACAATCTTGCGAAACCTGTGGGTGCTAATTCCAGTACCTCTCTCTTCCTTGTCTGATCCCATCCAATGATTCAACAAAAACAGTGAGAACTAGCCAACTCCCAGATTTATCCTAATTGAAAATGGCAAAACCAACAAGGGAATAACTAAAGAGAAAACACCAACAATAATCAACATACATAGATTTAATTTCTCATGGCATATCATTCGTCGAGAAAAAAAGATGGAGACATATACCAGAATTATGAGGTTGAAGATGAAGAAAGTTTTAGTGGGACTGCAATATAGTTAGTGAATGTACTTACCCTGATTAGTAGAGAGTGCATACCAGAGATAATATATATATATACAGAGAGAGATGTTTGTATTGAGGAGTTGCTGAAACTGCTGGGGGAGGTAGGCTAGACGAGGGACGGAAAGCCGAGAATACGTCAGTGAGGGTTAAGGAAGTAAGACAATGACACACGTTTTGGATTTTGCTTCTAAGATCTTCTGAATCAAACTCACTAAATTTTATTCCAATTATAACACAACTCACCAATTCTATTTTAACTAATTATTTCTTAAACACTAACTTTATTAGCCTCTCTATTCTTATTTTATTTCATTAAAATATTATTTATTTACTATTTATTCATTTTATTCTCAAGTTTTTTTTTAAATGTCATATTTTTAAGATGTTCATATTATTCAAACGGTGATATTTTTTAAATAATATATTTTTTCAAATTATTATATTTTTAAAACGGTCGTATGATTCAAACGGTAATATTTTTTTAAAATATATTTTTAAAACAGTCATATTGTTTTCAATCCATATATTTTTAATTGAACGGCACGCGAATGAAACAACCAAATGTAAGAAGTTAATTGATACA
>BRYE01000007.1:4246602-4254102 GCA_030159115.1 Actinidia arguta var. hypoleuca
GCAGCAGAGAGAGAGGAGAATTAGAGAGAGAGAGAGATGGGCCGATGGTCTCCTAACTTTTCTAAGAGAGAGAGAAAAAGATATGGATTGTTGGTCTCCTCCAGACAGTAAAAATTGTTCCAATCCCTCCCTTATCACAAATTGATATTAAGATTTATGCGATTGCTGGTGGAAGCTGTTGGTCCGATGTCGCTGCTGGTCCTGCAGGAGGCTGGAACTGAAGAACAGAAGAAGAATCCTAGCCGTCCTTTAAATTTGGTCTTATGTTCTATGTTTTTCTTTGAACTTTTATATCTAGCAAAAATCGGTCAGTTCACTCAACCAGTGACCAGTTCAAATGGTTCAATGGTTGAACCTGCGTTTTTTTCAGTTCTCACAAAGGTTTACTTTCTGAACGATTTTAGAGGGTTACTCGAACTGAAATGGTTCAACTGATTGAACTAGCCGATTCAATTGTCAAAACATTGGTATTGAGGCAAGCTCTCTCACACAAATGAATTCTCTTTCTCTTCCTTTCCATTGCTACAAGCATATAAAATGATAGCTTTTGTAAATTGTCCTATCTACGAGATGATCAATTTGAATCTGTTAAATTGATAATTTTAACTTTATCATAAAATTGACTACTTCTTAATTAAATACATGTATAATTAAAAATGTCATTGCAATAAAGAAAAGTGGTCACTCCATTGATTTTTTATTTTCTCCCTTATCAAATGAAAGAAAATATAAAAATTATTTTCTCACGTGCTCTTTCATTCACAATTTATTTTATTATATTCGACACCTCTAGAAACGAGAAGACAAACCCATCGATTCTTTCTTACGTACTGACGGGGACAACATTTGTTACTAGGGGGGCAACCTCGGTCACTAATTTAAATAAAATAATAATACTCATGAGCTCCATTAGACTTTTGGAAAGCCTATATCACTCTTAAGCTATGTTAAAATCTGCTTAGGTGCACGTGACTGATAATAAAATATACAAATATAATACAAATAATAATAACATTCATGTGTTCAAATAGCCTTTTAGAAAGGCGAGCTACCAGCCTACAACAATCTAATAAATTACGGAAATTTATTTTCCCAACCCCCGATACACACTTATCTGATTTGATTAATATTTTTTTATTTTTTATTTATTTTTGTCCTTAATTCTTCATTTAAATTATTATTTTGTTATTAATTTTTATTTTTATTTTTATTTTTTCTTTTAATACTCTTTTATTCTTTTTTTCTTTTTCACTTTTTATTATTATTATTTTTTTAATACCCTTTGATTCATTTTTTGTTACTTATTATTATTATTTATTTTTGTTACTTTTCATTATAATTTTTTAATACCCTTTGATTCATTTTTTATTATTTTTTTTTTAATACCCTTTGATTCTTTTTTTTTTTAATACCATTTTTTTTTCTCCTTTTAATACCCTTTGATTTATTTTTTGTCTTTTTAATACCCTTTGATTTATTTATTTTTCTTTTTAATACCCATTGATTTATCATAAAAATACGGAAGAAAAATAACAACTTTTAAAATATCAATACAGTAGTAAATTCAACATTACACATGTAATAACCTCATTCTCTCTTTAATTTACTCCACAGCCCATATTTTTATACTTTTTAAAATTTTTACAAATATGTAAAAGATTATAAACATATAATAAAAAAAATATCCAAAAAATAAATAAAACTGATAAAAAAATAAATAAATTTGATTAAAAAAATAAAAAAAGATGAAAAAATAATTAAAAAAAAAATTGAAAAAAAATAAGAGTAAAAAAGAAACAAAATAAAAATAAAAGAAAGAAAGAAATACAAAAATTCAAAAAAACGAGAGAGAGAGAGAAAGAGAGAGAGAGACTGGGGGGGCATTTCGTTAATTTCAATAGGGGACAAGGGGCAAAGGAGTTGTTAGTCGGTGTCAGGGGGTGGGAGGATAACCTCTCTAAATTACTCCTAAATCAAAATCAAATCAAAAGTCTATTAAGTAATTTTTATTTTTAGTAAATTTTTTAAGTTGTTTAATTAAAATTTTATATATTTATTTCAAAATATGCAATATGAAAGAAACTGGTGGAGTTTGGACAGTTTTGAATACATGAAGTGTACATACCATACAAAGTTATAAATCTTACCTGCAAGTTGTAAATGACAAATTATACAATGATATGATCTAATCTTATTAGGCGACGAGCTATTGCTATAAAGTGAGCTCATTGGTTTTCTACGCCGGAACTCGGTGCAGACACTATTGAACACTAGTCTCGCTTAGGGCGGAGGTCTCCGTTAGCTGTCATTATAGAGCAGCTCAAAGCAGTCACTACTGAAGACAAATGCTATCTGAGCTAAGGCATCCGTTACTTTCGAAATGTCGATATCTAGCAAGCTCAGAACAATAATCGTGCTAAAAGCTTGGACGAGAGGCAACGGCTGGCGGTGATCCCAAGAAATGTCAGGGGACAGAATGTGACTTGCTCGTCAGAGTTTCTTCTGACAGCCCTCACGTTGAGATGGAGACGTCAACTGTTGATTATGAGCTGCTAGTCACGCCGTAGGGACGTGGCTATGTCAGCTACCTATTCACTGACATATCAGTCAGTGCGTATGAGTATGCGCCGAGTTGCAGTCTGTCTAATGACAAGACAGCTAGCTCGTCCAACCACGCGCTGAGCTAGAATATAAAAGGGAACACTGTTGTTCTCACAAAGGTAAATGCAAACTTGCTCTCAGAACATACATACAATTTCTCTCTCTAGATATCGGAGGTCTAACTTGACCGTTGGAGAGCAATTTTTCAAAAACAGTTCCGCCGGTTGTTCTTACTGTTTCGGTGACTGCAGTTAGGGGCTTGCTGGTTGAACGGACGACCGGTTGTAACTACCTACGCAGCTGTAGAACCACCGTAAGTATCTATCCTAGATTTTCTTCCTCTCATTTTACAAACAAACTACCCACACACAAGCCACAAGTATGCTTCTAACACAGATGGATGTACATAGCAACAATATTTTAGTCCATGCATATTCATAGATGAGCCTAAAAATAACATATACAAGAGAAATGGATAGCAACACAAATATAAAATGAAAATCAATCACACAAACTCATATTAAGAAGATTTAAGCTCATAAATATCTAGCATGCATCATTTCTGGAAAGGTCAAAAACAAGTAATAAAGGGAGTAGAGAGTAAGGTTAAGGTTCAAGTATTACTACCTAGAATCCTAAAAAATGATAGTGCAAGGACAACAAGTATGTGTGAGATAGGTGGAACATTTTCCTTCTCTTCTCTTTCTCATGGTATAATTTTCTAAGGAGAAAGTGAATAATGGAAGTTCTACTTATCTTTTTTATAGACAAGGAGGGTGATATAAATAATGTTGAAGTTTGTAGAGCGAAATTAGATGGGTAATAGAATTCAGGGAAGGGTATACAAAGAACGGTGATAAAAATTAGGTGAAATGGATGTAGAAAGTAAATAGGTAGACGGGTGTATAAAAAACAAGGGTGGTGTGTATAAAAAACAAGGGTGGTGTGAATTTAGGGAAGAGTAATCAAATTCGTTCACTCTACGGATGAATAACGGGTGGAATTTAATTAACCCGATCACATTCGATTCGGGGGTCGGGCTATTAAATCGTCAAATCCGACCGCTCAATCCGCCCAACCCGATAAAATATTACATTAAAATTCACAATTTTTATCCAACCCGATCATATTCCACCTGATCCGATCAGATCCGACCATTTATTGGATCGGATTCGGATTCAAATTTTTTCAATCCGACAATTCGGGTGTCGGATAACCCCAAATCCGACCCGACCCGTGAGCAGTCCTAATTTCAATCATATATAATGTCATATCCAATTTTTTAAAAATAGTATAATTTTTTTCAAAGAATTCAACCAGTGTCTCTTTTAAAAAGTTAAATTTTTTTAAAAAAAAAAGGAGTGAAAAGGAGTACCAAGTTATTAACAGTTTTCCATCTGTCCCATGAAGTAAATGGGACCTACAACCACCTATTCATACACGAGGTCCAATAGAGTTTACTGTTTCGGCATTTACGTTAAAATTTGTAATAACGGAAAATGACACGCTGAAGAGCCACTTCCACGTGCCTCCGACCATTTGATCTGAATGGATGGTTTTGAATATAATGGAGGTAATAATGTGCCACACGTTCATGAGCACAAAGACTTTTCGAAAGCGTATATACAAGCAAGGACACAGTCAAAATTTAAGTTATCAGAATTTATATTCAGTAAAATTAAAATTGTATGATTTATAAAATTTAAAGTAAATTATTATTTTTTGAGAGATCAAAATTATAAAAACTTAAGTTCAAAGAGATTAAAATTATTAGAATTTATGTTCAACAGAGTCAAAATTATAAAATTTAGAGTAAATCACTAAATTTATGGGATCAAAATTATATTCATAATAAATTATATTATAAATAATATTATAATTTTTTTTCAATGATATCAATTGACCTCATTTACCCCACTTGTTTTAACGTGACTCCACCCATAACTACAAGCCAAATCATTCTAAGCAACATAAGAATCGCTTAGACGCATGTGATTTAAAACGATAGCAAAATAAAAATCCTTCCTATTCCTATATAGAAAGAGGGAATGGATTTTTACTGTTCAGATTTTTTTAACTCAAGTGGTGGTTCTAATTTGACTTCTCATCTTGCACTTATGTCTTCCTCCATTGTACACGCAACTTGATGGCATCGAGCAATGTTTTGAAAAACGTACTGGTGAGTGAACTTAAAAAAGAATTGGAAGAACAATTCACTGATTCAACCGTCTAGTCAAAATAAAATTGAATTGTTACATTATAATTATGTTATTAATAAATATTAAATATAACAGGTATTAAAATTACAAAAAATAGTTAAAAGAAAACTAAAAACTTCATAAATACAGTAAATCACAATTTATTAATCCAACTTGCTTCAAATAACATCCAATAAGTCATAATTATTCAAAGCAATAGAGGGCTACAAAAACAATAGCCTACTGGGCAAACAGTAAAATCGAGAGTGAAAAAGAAGCAAAAACGAGCGAGAGATGGGCTGTTGGACTGCTAACTTACTGAGAGAGAGAGAGAGAGAGAGAGAGAGAAAAAGAGATGGATGGTTGGTCCCCTCCGTACAGTAAAGTTGTTCCAATCCCTCCCTTATCACAAATTGATATTAAGATTTATGCGATTGCTGGAGAAAGCTGTTGGTCCGATGTCGCCGCTGGTTCTGCAGGAGGCTGGAACTGAAGAACAGAAGAAAAATCCTAGCCGTCCATTAAATTTGGTCTTATGTTCTATGTTTTTCTTTGAACTTTTATATCTAGCAAAATCGGTCAGTTCACGCAACCAGTGACCAGTTCAAATGGTTCAATGATTGAATCGGTGTTTTTTTCAGTTCTCACAGGGTTTTATTTTTCAAACGATTTTAGGGGATTACTCGAAATGAAATGATTCAACTGATTGAATAAGCCGATCTAATTTTCAAACATTGGTATTGTGACAAGTTCTCGCACACGAATGCATTCTCTTTCTCTTCTTTTCCATTGCTACAAGCATACAAAATGATAACTTTTGTAAATTGTCCTATCTACGAGATGATAATTCGAATATGTTAAAGTTGGTAATTTTAACTTTATCATAAAATTGACTACTTCTTAATTAAATACATGTATAATTAAACGATATAACATGTTTATATTTTAAAAATATCACTGCAATAAAGATAGGTGGTTGCTCCATTGATTTTTTATTTTCTCCCTTATCAAATGAAAGAAAATATAAAAATTATTTTCTCACGTGCTGTTTCATTCACAATTTATTTTATTATATTCGACACCACTAGAAAAGAGAAGACAAACCCATCGATTATTTCTTATTTACTGATGGGACAACATTTGTTACTGGGGGCAACCTCGGTCACTAGTTTAAATAAAATATAATACTCATGAGTTCCATTAGACTTTTGGAAAGGCTGCTCCAAGCCTATAGCACTCTTGGATTCGGATCTCTTTAAATGCAATTTCAGTGTTTGTAAAATATACAAAATGATCTTATTTTATATATTTTAAAAATAAAATAATCTTATTTTTGTATTGATTATGAAACGACTTCATTTTATGATTAATTAAAATGATATCATTTCATTCTTAAAATATACCATAAGTTATCATTTTGTATATTACAGAAATACTCCACCGAAGCTTACTTAAGAGAATCCGAACTCATCACTCTTAAGCTATATTAAAATATAATTAGGTGCACGTGACTTAAAATGATAATTCATGTGTTAAAATAGGCTTTTAGAAAGGCTTTAGCTAGCAGCCTACAACAATCTAATAAACTACTCCTAAATCAAAATCTAAATCTAAATCTAAATCAAAAGTCTATCAAGTGGCTTTGATTTTTTATTTTTTTATTTTTAATAAATTTTTTAAGTCGCTTAATCAAAATTTATATATTTGTAATTTTTTTTATCGGAGTCCGAAAATATTAGTTAATGTAATGGGAGGAGTCACACTAAAGAAAGTGGGGTCAATTAACCATACTAAAAAAAATTACACTACTCTTCCCAATATAATTTAACAAAAATATAATTTTGATCTCACTGAATATAAATTCTGACAATTTTGATCCTACTGAACTTAAATTCTGTCTCCACCCCTAATCAATACACTATTAAATCTATAAAACAAATGATTTAGTCACTAAAATAAACCCAAAATACTTGAACTGTATGTCAAGAGAAAAAAAAAAAAACTTTTCAGTGGCTTGTGCACATGCAAAGGAAAAAAATAATCAAATTAAGGACAGGGTATTACGATTGCTGAATGCGACGGCTTGCAAGTTGCAACAACTTGTGTTTCATGCTTCCCACTTGGTAGGCCCGGATTCTTTTTATTCGTTTTTCTATGTTTTTGGGAAAAAAGGAAACTAACAAATAAACAATTTTTATTTAAAATATTTTTTTGAAAGGTATTGTGTTGAAATTCTCGATTTGAGTTGTGTTTTTGTGAACGTCTAATTTTCAGATCAGGGGTCACTGCAGTTAGTCGGCTTCCTGTAGGGTTGCAGGGAGTCAAAACGACGTCGTTTTGAGTTCTTGGAGTTCAAAACGACGTCGTTTTGAAAGAATACATTTTTAGAGTAAAATAACGTCGTTTTGGACTCCTTGCAACCTACAGGGAGCCAACTCACGGAAATCCTGATCCAATTTTCATACAAAAATTGGTCGAAAGATGACAACTCAGTGCCACATGGTGCTAACTAGCGACACGTGTTGACAAATCAGCATAAGAGTCAAGGGCAATTTATTTGAATATATTCTATAATAATTTCTCGGTTTACCCACTCAACGTATGAAAAAAAATTCCACTAGATCCCTGAACAATTGAAACTTTTTTAGAACACCCCATCAAAATAGAAGGAATTTTCCCGTAAAAAAAAATGAGGATATTA
>BRYE01000007.1:4296602-4299102 GCA_030159115.1 Actinidia arguta var. hypoleuca
ATGCTCTCTCTCTCTCTACTTTTGATCCAATTCTACTTTAAATTCGATACCTCCCCGGACGGAAGAGATGCTGTAGATGGGGTCTTGGTCTCAGGGGGATCATTTTCACAAACATTTGATTTTTTACACTTTATTTATCTCTCTCAAATTTCTCCAGTACCTAAAAGGTTATGAATTTAAAACTTTTATGAGCAAATATCTTTTAATTTACGCTATGTATGTTTCGATGGAAAATGTTTTCTATATAGCATAAAAAATAAAAAGTCAAAGAAATTTATTTTTTCTTCAACGAAAAATACATATGTTAAGAGACAAAATAAGTTTTTCCCTTTGTTTATTCATGAAATTATTTTGCATAACTTTGCTCACTCTCGCTGACGCTACCACCACCACACAAAATATAACTATTTTTTTAAAATACATATATTATATTTGTTACTTATATAAAAAACTGTTTCATTTTTTTATTTTAAAAAAAATGTTATATTTTTATTCTTTAAAATACCTGTTTTAATTTTTTGAAAATAATGTTTTTTTTAATTTAAAAAAAATGTTTCATTTTTTATTTTTCTAACAAATGTTTATATTTTGTTTAAAAAAATACTTTTTTATTTTAAAAAAACTCTTTTATTTTCCATATTTTTTTATTTTTTTTATTTTTGACCTAAAAATTGTTTTATTTTCTTTTAAAAAAATGTTTTTTTAAAATTGTTTTACTTTTTTATTTAAAAAAAAACGGTTTATTTTCTGTAAATAGTTTTTCAGAAAACTATTTTCTGAAAAAAAAAATATTTTTTAAAAAAAAACTATTTTTTAAAAAGTTTTTTTAATCTGAAAAAAAAAAATTGAACTTGGTTTGCATATTTAGGACCGGATGATTTATTTTCTCTTTATATGAGTTGGTTTGTTCTTAGAGTAAAAATAAAAAAAAAGACTCTGATTATATTTTGGGATTGGATTCAGATTTGAATAATGCATATTTACAATATTATTCATGGATTGTTTTTTCACGGATTTGAATTCTATCCGATCTATTGACATGCTTACTTCAAAGTAAATGTATAGTTAATAGGTTATTGGTGTTTATTCTTTGTTATTATTTTTTAATTATTGGTGTTTTCAATTGTTTGTGATTTTTCTTTGTTAAACAAAAAATAAAAAATGATTTTTGAAAAATAAATATATTTTTATCAACATGGTTGAATCAAAATAAATAAATAAATAAATAACTTGATATTCTCAATCCAGAGTCCAGACCTTACATTAGTTGAGAGAGATTAAAACTAAAAGAACATTCGATTCCCAGGAGCATAAAACATGATGACATTCCTATATTATCTACGACGGACCTCATAGCTCATTATCAACCTTCTTTAGCCTTTTAAATCGTCGGCTTGTCATTGGTTCTTACATTGTAAAAAGGATGCATCTCGCACATAGAATAATTCCCTATTTAAGTCCCATGGTGGACTAGTTATTTTAGCTTTGTAATTTTTTAAAAAAAAAATCCCTTTAGTGCACTTTTATTGCTATTTGAATATAATTTTATATTTTTTTGATCCATTTTGAGTCCTTGACGATATATATATATATATATATATATATATATTATTTAACTTTTAAAAAAAATCATTAAAAAAAAATTTACTTAAATTATTTGGGGGCTAATTAAATAGGGTTCTTGGATTTGCAAGTCCCCATGATGCACCGTATCTATTTTAAATTATTATGATTAGGTCATATTAATGGACAAATATAATCTTTTTAATCTGGGTAATATACATATACATATACATACATACATACATACATACATACATATATGTAATATGCAATAAATGCATCCTTTATTTGTGGAATACATAATATATGTTTTCCTTTTTGTGACTAGCCCGGCAATGATTTGTGCATACATATCATGTGTGGCCAGTTGAACGTCAATATAGACTATTTTGTTCAATTTTTGACATAATTTGAGACTAGCCCGGCAATGCTTTGTGCATACATATCATGTGTGGCCAGTTGAACGTCAATATGGACTATTTTGTTCAATTTTTGACATAATTTGATCTCATAAGTCTAATTGATGATGTACTTAAAAGTTTAGGTGTTAAATATAATTTTTTTTTTTAAAGTTTAAGTATCTATAAGACATTTGGTCAAAGTTTAAGATTTTTTTTGATATTTTTTCTTGCATTTTTGCAGTCTTTTTCAGTTACCAAAGTGGAGAATTCAAGCAATTAATACGCAAAACACATTATTAAAAATGGTAAATAAGATTGTTTTGGGTATATTTTTAATTATAATGTTGAATTATGTTTTAAAAGTGAATATGACTCATTCCTAATGTTTGCGCTTTAGTAAGAGTGCGGCCCAATAAACTCTTTTTTTTGTGTGTGTGTTTAGTTGATTTGTTTTACAATTAAATTAAAATTCTTAAGTTTAAAGCTTACTCACATCAAGAAAGAAGAACTAAAAAAGTATAATATTGTAATTAAGT
>BRYE01000007.1:4324102-4326602 GCA_030159115.1 Actinidia arguta var. hypoleuca
TTCCTATCACACCTCTATTTCACTACTACTAGTCCAATACATCAATTTGTTATTGTATAGGCAAGTTCTAGGAAAGCTCTCAACGGTACACTGCGGGTATCTTTGAAAGATTCGAATTTTGTATAATGCCTCCATGGAAGACTGGACAAAGAATAAGCTGTGATTTTGTTGGATTGTGCAGTGAGTGTTTTAGGAAATAACTTTAAAAAAAATGCAATGGGATGGAAACAACAAGGAAAGTGAAGTTTCATTGAATTTCTGATGGCTTTCCACTTTGTAGGTAAAAAAAATATATAGCTATATTTGTTTAGCTTATGGTCTTCACTTTATTGTATTTAATAGCCATGTGGTAGATTGGAAAAATTAATTATTTTTTTAAGACTCGTTAGTCTATAATTTATATAAAAACTTACCCACAACCTAATTATATTCTTAGAAAACGACGTCTTAATTTATTTAAAAATACGAATCACCATCTAAAGAGCAGTAGTTAATAAATAAAAGTATATTGATTTGTGCAAAAAATATATATATAGATAAAACATATGTGAATTAAGTATATTAGAGTCATATCCATTAAAAGTGTCCGTTAATTACAGCTCAAAAAGTGATGGTTAACAATACCATAATTTAATAATAAAATGTCATGTTTGAATTTTCGAGGAAAGATTAACCTTGCTTGAGTTCCAAGACACGTAACTAAGCGTATGGAGTTAAGTAGATCACATCATATAGGATATAAATATGGTCGCTCTCAAAGAGTTTTCATTGCAGGGATATTTGGGAAATTCAATTCAAGGATCAAATATTAGTCAAATGAAATTATTAGCACGTTTTGAAAACATGATTCGATTTAAAATTAGCTCGCTATACGAACAATGATCTTGATATTATATTAATTAAATTTGGGTGGCTGAGGTTGATATCTCACCCATCTAGGCAATCTCAATGTTTATGGGATTGCTTAAGCTATAGAGGCTTCACAAGCGGTAATAAACCAAAATGGCCCAAAGTGGATGGTCCGTCCATTGTTTTAAGTTTTAGACCTAACAAAATATAAATGAAAACAAAACCACACAAAAATGGAAACATAAAGTATTTTAAGTATTTTTGCTTTTGTAGTTAAAGTTAAAAAGGAAGCTAAAGATTTTTCAATGTATCGAAAAAATAAAAAAAGGAAAAGCAATGATTGCTCTTGTTTCCAAGATTTAAATTATGTACAAGAAATATCAACTAAAAATAATATATTTAAAAACTTATTGCAAAAGTCTAATTGCTTATTTGTATCTCAGAAAACAAGAAAAAGTCTATTTTAGATAAATTAATAAATAATAAAAATATTTATTTTAAGTAATTAGTATTTAAATACTAAGAGGCCTCGCATCAGATTTTTGTTTGGGGAAGTTGTTGTGAATTGAATTGAAATAAAGGAAAAATAAATCTATTTTTTTTGTATGTGTTCATTTAATAGTTTATGAAAAAATTAAATTTTAATTGTTTACTAAAAAAATAAAAGGTGTAGAATTTTCTTACTTGAATATAAATTATACACATTATCTTTGTATAACAATATAAGTATATTTACCTAGATATTTGATTTATATAAAAAATTATTAAACTACATATATAAATAAAACAAAAATTATAGAACATTTATATCGAACAAAAATCATATAAAAAATTGGGTAAGTCTACAGTCATCGTATATTTACCTAGATATTTGATTTATATAAAAAATTATTAAACTACATATATAAATAAAACAAAAATTATAGAACATTTATATCGAACAAAAATTATATAAAAAATTGGGTAAGTCTACAGTCATCGTATATTTACCTAGATATTTGATTTATATAAAAAATTATTAAACTACATATATAAATAAAACAAAAATTATAGAACATTTATATCGAACAAAAATCATATAAAAAATTGGGTAAGTCTACAGTCATCGTAATATTTACCGCATTTGTTAATACACATACCAAAATGACGTCGTTTTGACTGTTTAGACAACCACGATTTTTAGTTGTCGTTTTGGTGCGTGTGATAAAAAATAATATAAATATTTGCGGTGACCGTAAACTTATCTAATTATATTTTATTTTCTTAGTGTGTATATTTATATATATATATATATATATATATATATATCAAAAAATAATAAATAATTTTTTATTGTTTTCCTGTGAGTGAACGGGCAGGGATTGCTCGTCATTTCAGGACATATTCACAGCCATCAATCGTATGCAGACAAAATAATCCCATTTATTTTTGTTGTTTTCCCTTGTGCGCAATGGGTCCCTATAATAGCAATCTCTAACGAATCTAGCATGTGTCAACTCTGAGGAACTGAAAGGACGATTTGGGCATCAAAAAGATAGTCCGTCCAAGCACAAAAGGAAGGGCATTATAGGAAATTTCTTGTATAAATGACCACATCGGTAAATTTCATAATTGATCCCTGTAGTTTAAATAAAAATTCACTTTAGTATTT
>BRYE01000007.1:4406602-4409102 GCA_030159115.1 Actinidia arguta var. hypoleuca
GGTTGGGTTAACATCAGTCCTTTGCGGCTGGATTGTTAATGCAGAGGAACAAAATTCTAATTTTAGGGAAATCTTGGAATGGAATCAAATCTGCAGCCAAGGCATAACAAGAAAAGGAAAGCATTTGGCCCCCGTTCGCGTATAATCTATCTGCCCAGTGGTGGGACGGTGGCCAGAATTCCTAAAGTGAAATCGAGCATCCAGCAATAGATTTTGTGTTAATCAGATTTTAAAATGGTAATGGAGCAACCTCTTCAAAAAGATTACTTTTAATATGTGTAAATAGACTGCATCATATCCAGCTATTCCCCCCCCCCCCCCCCCCCCCCCCTTTTGAAATGATGTCGTTTTCAACCCAATTGGATTGTGTGTCACAACGCCATTAGTCCAAAGTTCAAACCATTTCTTCGGTATTGTTGGCTATATTGCAGCCCAGTTCGGTCTGTTATGAGGGCTACTTGGGGCCTGTAGGGTTTCGGATGAGAGTTACTGGATATAGCTGGCTCATTGAATATTTCTCTTCTAGGGTGAAACTCCTTTGCTAATCTTTGTTTTTTGTGTGATTAATTTGTTTATTGTTTTCCTTTATACCCCATTGTTATTATAATTTTTTTTATGGGGATAAGAAAAGGGAAAGTTATTTTTCGCAGCAATAAGACTCTAATACTTAAACAAAAATTTGGTAATAGAGCGCCTCAACTAGTAGACCATTCCTTGGTTTAATTTTATAACGGAAAATTAGGCAAATGTTTGTGTCTTAGATGACTTGAGACAATTAGTTTATCAAGTTTTTGCTGAAGTATAAAAGTCCATGAAACCATAAGTTTATGAGTTAAGATTTTCTAATCTAATGAGATTTTTTTGAGTGGACATTTTACTCTTGATTCGTCAAATAAAAGCCACAAAATTTATGAATGTTAATGTTGCCACTACCACAAGAATAAATAATTTTTATTATTTTTTTAATTTATTTTATTATTATTTTTCACCACTGTCACCATCATATACAATAGATAAATTTGATTGTATATTGTATTTTGAATTATGAATGTACAATTTTGTAACCTTCAAAAAAAAAATATACAATTTTGTAAATTCTTAATGTTTGCAATGCTTGTTATTGCCATTATACGCAACAGATAAATTTTATTTTGTCAGAGAAAGTATTGTTGATGGCCAGACCATCACTGGTCGTTAGTGATCTATCAAAAAGTTGTCGGCCGGTCTCTGGAGATGGTGGTTGAAGTTAACAGTGAAGTTGAGTTGTGGGGTGTCGAAAGTAAAGGATATTTTTGTCTAATTTAACAAAATAAAGTTTTGACATTAAATTTTTATTAGATGTACTAATTGTGAGGAAAAAAAGAAAGGAGTGGGATGGATGTTTGGCCGAAGCTCCATTTTATAATATACCAAACATTGATTACACTCTCCAAACAAGAATGGTCTAATGTTCCAAGAGGTGGAAAAAAGCTATCTAAGTAGGGTGGCATTAGCAGATAAGGATAAGGATCTTATCCCATGAAACGGGTAGTCCATCTGCCATATTTGTCACAGCAGCCACTAAATTTATTTATCTATTTATTTTCGATTATTTTTCTTTCACTTTTTATGACCACGTATACAAATTGATGTTCTAAACACAGACAAAAACAATATGTAGGAGGGGAAAGAAAAGAAAAAAAAAAAAAGAGAGAGAAAAGATAGGAGGGATGGCAACAGTTCAGATTTGAGACGGTAGACTACTCTTCCAGACTCGAACCCGCTTAATAATTCGTTCATCAAAACCACTCATACTCACTTAACCCCTTGTTTAATCCCACAAAAACTAAATCTAAACCCTACCCAAATTCTATTAGGCCCCTTTCTAAATTTGTCCCATTTGGGTCAGATAAATGGGTATCCACCGGGTTTGGTATTTTTTGTAGTGTTAAAAGATAATGATACATTTTCTTCTTGGGTGCATAATTTAGGCTAAAAGAAGACCGGTTCAGATATTTTATGCCAATTTTAATGATCCGAATATTTACATTGTAGATTCAAATGTGAAGATCAATATTTTACAAAATCACATTAATTGTATATAATTCGATATCCGTTCGGTATTGTTTTATAACATAATAAATGGGTGTAACACATATGATTATATTTATTTATCTTTATATAAATTGATACCGATCAAGTATTGAATTATATCTGATTAATTTAATTTTTTACAGTATTAAATTTCTCGATGAGCTCTATAATATCGACGGCTTTGATCATCAAAATTGCTGGACTAAACTGATTCAATCTAATTATAAACCGGAGACAATTTATTCCCAAAATGGAATAGAGTAAAATTTACTTTTCAGTAACATGATTGAAAAAGGGAAGCTCATAGGAATCTATACTACTTCTTATATATAACGTTTTTTTTTATATATATAATCTCTGCTTCAAAGGCTCCACACCATTTTTCTCAATTTTCACTTTTTAATTAATTAAAAATACACATGTCATA
>BRYE01000007.1:4449102-4454102 GCA_030159115.1 Actinidia arguta var. hypoleuca
TACCCCTCCATAGCCCCTGTACTCTTTATTTCCTCCCTTGGTGGATTATCATTCCCACTCAACTAATGGAGTGAACAATGCTTAGAGCAAGGAGATATGAAAAGGCCACCACCATATGGTACCCCAAATTAGAGTTGATCCATTCAACTAGTCCAACCAGGCAGCTGCCATGCTAAATTCTTTTAGGGAGAAATTGAGCAGTCTATCGCATAAAAGCATTTATCCAATATTATAGCTAGATGACTATTGAAATCAATTGTTCAATCGCTGAATGAAGTTGAATCGCAAAGTGTTGGGAGTCTATCGCTAGAGTCTTGATTGCATAGTAGGGCTCACAAATATCACGTTATTGATAAGGGATAGATTTGTGCTACCCAAATAGCTGTCCGAGAAAGAAAAGGGGTTCATCTTGAGGTGATCATGTCACCATAATTCATTCGTAATCGTCATTCGGTCGACCTTCGCTAATATACACTACCCAGCAATTCATCTTGCCAATAACAAATTTTATCCATGTCGGCTAATCCTCTAAACCAAGATATATGCAACCTCCAGCAGGCTCCGTTCAGCCACGATCTCTGACCATTTTGCCATTATCTCCACACACTAATGTCCTACAATTATTCAACCTTCTCCTCACACGGTTGAGGTCCACTTATAAAAGCCGCTCTTCTATCTCCAGAAACGGGTAATACTAATTGTGCCTTTGTCTAGAATTATATTTCAATCAGAATTATATCTTCTCTCCTAATGACCTAATTGCCAAGCCAAAGGAGTTTTGAGCGGCTTCACCTTGGCCGGTAACGTTTGCTCTCTTACGAGGGTGCTCATTTTAGTTTTTGAGCAATTGTGACTATTGATTGCTCTCCCCGAAATTTTACTTCAACAACTATTATTATTAGATGGAATTTCATTGTGTGTAGGTACCATACACAAACATACCAAAACTTGTCAAAATCGAACATCTGTGACTAAAAAACAGACTAAAATCACTTTTCTTTAATGAAGTTCATAACGCGTTGCGCATTTCGCCTCTTTATAAGCACACGCTTTTTGCAGTTAATCTGTGCCTTATTGAAGTCGTTAGGCCTCAATGTGTACAAGATGAGTAAGTTGTAGTTTGCTGCGCCCTGCGCTGAAGCGCGCTTTGAAAACTATGGCCGGGTATGACCCTTGGGAGATTTGGTTTGTCGTACATGAAGCACTTTAAAACATGCGACTCCTCCTGGTTTAATAATGGATTCAGATCAAATTGTGAAGACACAACTCGGAATTCGACTCAATTTCGCAAATTTTAGTTTACTGGATCTTCAAGGACCAAGTTAAAAAAGTCTCATTAATTGCACAAGAATAAAGTCCCATTGTGGACTTGGAATGTGCATCCCTTTTGGAAACTGTTTAGGATAAAAATACAGCGGGCAGCCCCAGTAATATTGCATTAAAATGAACCGTGGAATCAAGTGTTTTAACTCCTCTGTTGCTCTTTCTCTCTTGTGAGGTTCGGACAGGCCGAGCTAGCCGAACCCAGAAATTCAGGCCCAGCCCACAGCTCAGGGGTGGACGGGTTTTGAGCTCGGGCAATATGGGCAGGCAGTTTCCATAAACCAGTCCTGTTTCCCTCTTTGGGGGAGTACAAAGAGTTGAAATTACAAAACGACTTATAAATGTTGTTCCATTTCTTTCCAAAGTCGTTGCCAAGTGGATTTTTGCAACTTTTATGTGGGGGAGTTAGTTAGAGAGATGAGAGAAATCAAAAATAGACACCTGCAGTGGCTGCGAGACGATTGTCGATGGTGAAAGGTGTTACTGTTGGCATTCTAGACCTAGCTGCAAGATAAGTACAGTGAGAGCTGCAAAGGTGTTTGTAGGCTTGTTGGACCTAGCTGCAACACAGAAACAATAAAAAAAGGCCGTCGGATCTGTCCGGCGATAGCTCTCTGACGATCAAGTTAGATGACCAGAGGTAACAAGTGTATATCAAGAGTGTATGTTCTTAATAGCTGAGAACGTATACCTTTGGATGAATAAGGGATGGACTTATATAGAAAATTCGGCGCGTACCTGGATGCATTATCAAGTCATTAGACAGACTGCAACTCAGCACGTACCGGAACGCGCCAATCAATTGTTGTTAGTGAGTAGGCAACTGACTCAAGCATGCCCCCAAGGATTGATTGGTAGCTAGCTAGCCATCATGTTGTCGACGTCTCAATCCAAACGTGGGGCTGTCAGAGGAGACCTTGTCGTGCAAGTCACCTCTCTATCCCTGACGTGCCTTGGGATCGACACACACTATCGTCTCGACCGAGCTCTGAAGTAGTAATCCTACCGGACTTGCTATAGAGCGACAACCTGGCAACGATGCTTAACCTAGCTCGGGAGGAGCTAGTATTTGATACTTTATACTTTTACAAGGTATCTCAACCGAGCTCTGGCGCAGTGACCCCGCCAAGCTTGCTAGAGAGCGACAGTTTGGCAGCGGCGCCTGACCTAGTACTTAGTATTTTATACCCTTACAATTTTCCCTCAGTTTGCATGAGCTGGATCATTGCTAATCAAGGTCATGTGAGCTGGATGTCTAAGATGTTCATTGTTGAAGCTCGGTAGGGCAAGTGTGCCAGTGCCAGCAAGTTGTCCCTTCCCTGTACGAATTTGTCATTTCCTTGTACTATGGTGTTTTCCATTTTTGGCTGATCCACTTGGGTCTCTATATTTTCGATTTGTCTAGCATTTTGCGTTCATTGTCGCATTTGCAACTCTTGCCTTTTGGACAGAGCTCGGAGCTCACGAGGAGCTCAACTAACTCTGTACAAATGTTAAACCTCGTGGTGCAGAGTTTGGAGCTCGCGAGGAGCCTCGGCTAGCTCTCTCCAAATGTAAAACCTCGAGGGGAAGGAGTTTGGAGCTCGCGGGGAGCTCGGCTAGCTCTCTCCAAATGTAAAACCAAGTGGGTAGAGTTCAGAGCTCGCGAGGAGCTCGACCAACTCTTCCCAAATGTCTGTCAAAGTGCATGTAAATAAACCTCGAGGGATAGAGTTCGGAACTCGCGGGGATCTCAGCTAACTCTTTCCAAATGTCTGTCAAAATAAATGTAGATACGCCTCGTAAGATAAAGTTCGGAACTCGTGTAGAGTTCAGCAAACTCTTCCCAAATGTTGTAGTTGTTCTACCAAGTTATAGCGTGGGATACTCTTTTGACTTGTCATAGCTCGTTCAAACAAGTTGTGTTCATACCTTAGCAAAAATCTGCATTTGCATGTTTATAGCGTAAATGTTGCTTTTCTTTGATCTTGCTTTGTAGTACTCAAGTCCGTGCTTGAGCGGTTCTACGAATTAGCTTCGCGTTTTTTAAGACATCTCAAGCTCATGCTTAAGTATTTCGGTGATTAATCACGCCGCTTCAAGAACTCAAACGCACGCTTGTGTAACTCGGTGACTAGTCTCGCACTTTTTATTAGGACCACCTTAGCTCATGCTTTATGCAATATGTTTTATTTCTTCAAGTAGGAATTCCAAAGTCTCGTGACTTGCTTGCCCCCTCAAGACCTTCTGCTACTGAGGTAAGTTCAAGATAGGAGAAGAGTTTGAGAATTGTCCCATAATGAAATGAAAGTGTACCTCGTGGGACAAAGTTTGGAGCTCACGGGAAGCTCGACTAATTTTTCCCAAATACTAAATCTCGTGGGCAAGGGCTCAGAGCTCGCGGGAAGCTTGGCTAGCTCTCTCCAAATGTAAAACCTCGTGGGGCAGAGTTCAGAGCTCGCGGGGAGCTTGACTAGCTCTCTCCAAGTGAAAAACCTCATGGAGCAAAGTTTGGAGCTTGAGGGAGCTCAGCTAGCTCTCTCCAAATGTAAAACTTCGTGGGGCAAAGTTCAGAGCTCGCAGTGAGCTTGGCTAGCTCTCTCCAAATGTAAAACCTCATAGGGTAGAGTTCAAAGCTCATGGGGACCTCAGCTAGCTCTCCAAATGTAAAACCTCATGGAGCAGAGTTCAAAACTTGCAGGGAGCTCAGCTAGCTCTCTCCAAATGAAAAACCTCGTCGAGTAAAGTTTAGAGCTCGCAGGGAGCTCGGCTAGCTTTCTCCAAATGAAAAAACTCGTGGAGCAAAGTTCGGAGCTAGGGGGAGCTCGGCTAGCTCTCTCCAAATGTAAAACTTCGTGGGGCAGAGTTTGGAGCTCGCAGAGAGCTCGACTAGCTCTCTCTAAATGTAAAACCTCATGGAGCAAAGTTCGGAGCTCGTGGGAAGCTCGGCTAGCTCTCTCCAAATGTAAAATCTCATGAAACAGAATTCGCAACTCGCAGGGAGCTCGGTTAGCTCTCTTCAAATGAAAAACCTCGTGGTGCAGAGTTCGGAACTCGCGAGGAGCTCGGCTAGCTCTCTCCAAATGAAAATTTTCATGGGGTAGAGTTCGGAGCTTAGGAGAGCTTGATTAACTTTATACCCTAACATTTGATTAGCTTAGTGGATTCTGCAAGGCTTCCTTCTTATTTACCAACAGTTGCACATTTCTTCATGGTTGCCTCTACCGTCGTTGATGCTTTTGGATGCCATTAATCGTATTTTGTAGATGTCTATAGTTGATTTCCCACAAACAGCGCCAATTGTGAGGGAGTGAGTTAGAGAGATAAGAGACA
This sequence comes from Actinidia arguta var. hypoleuca, assembly GCA_030159115.1. Lineage (NCBI taxonomy): Eukaryota > Viridiplantae > Streptophyta > Magnoliopsida > Ericales > Actinidiaceae > Actinidia > Actinidia arguta. The sequence goes on from BRYE01000007.1 coordinate 4,453,738, forward strand.
TCAAAAATAGACACCTACTGTAGCTGCAAGATGGTTGTCGATGGTGAACAGTGTTACTGTTGGAATGTTGGACCTAACTGCAAGATAAAAACAGTGAGAGCTACAAAGGTGTTTGTAAGTTTGCTGGACCTAGCTGCAACACAGAAACAGTAAGAAAAGGCCGTCGGAGCTGTCCGACGATGGCTCTTCGACGGTCAAGTTAGATGACCGGAGGTAGCAAGTGTGTTTGTAGGTTTGTTGGACCTAACTACAACACATAAACAGTGAGAAAATGCCGTCAGAGCTGTCCGGCGATGGCTCTCCAACGGTCAAGTTAGATGACCAGAGGTAGCAAGTGTATATCAAGAAAATGTATGTTCTTAATA
>BRYE01000007.1:4461602-4464102 GCA_030159115.1 Actinidia arguta var. hypoleuca
AATTAATTCCTTGAGTTGGCTAAGCCTTCCAATGAATTTATGTGCCATTTGCGTGGTTTTTGTGCCCTATTGTTTGAGGCACGGCATGCCGTGAGCTTGTGCCGTGTGCAGCTTCTATATTCAATTGGGGGCATACAATTTATGAACTCTTTACCTTTCGTGGACTCTGTCACAAAAATACATAAATAAGATAATTAGTATATAATTCAAGGGTGATTTGGAGATCCCTATTTAATTAATCCTATAATTTATTAAAATGCTCAATTTATACAAGCTTAGTTAGTGCTTTTTTTATAATGACAGTAGTTTATTGAATAATTAAAAAATCTGCAATGAGGACGAGCATTATAAATTGAAGAGCCTTTTCCAATCATACATCACAAGCAAGAATAAAACGAGCATTCCTATCCAAATAATGTGTTATCTAATTTTCAGTACGTGTAACTATTTTGAACTCAATTCTCCTGAAACAAGAGTCTTCTTTTCTACTATCTTCCACAATCACTTCCAAATGATTCCAATCATTCTCCTTACCATTAATAGACTTAGTTATCTCATAAGAGTCTCCCTCCATTACAATCTCGTAGCACTTAAGTGTTTGGCAAACTGAATTGCCTCCCTAGCTGCCAAAAGTTCAACATATTTAGGGGGTACAGTCAGTTGAAATTTCTTTGAGAATTCAAAAACATGTTTCTAGTGATTCCAAAATATAAGTTCAGAAAAGTAATTTGCAAAATTGATTCTAAAAATTCAATAAAAAAAGAATCTAGCTATTTAAAACACAAACACAATTTTTTTAAAAATGTTTTTAATGTTTTTGCAAAAATGTATGTAATTTCCAAAAATTTGTGAACAATAGATTTTGAAAAATATCATCCAAATCTAAATAAGTTTCAAAAAAGAAATTTGCAAAACTAATTTTAAAAAATACAATAAAAAATAAACTAGCTCTTTAAAAAGACAAATACAAGTTCTCACAAACTTTCGAAAAATAACATACATTTTTGCAAAAAGAAAAAATTAAAACGACATTTCATGAAATTTGCCTTTAATACATATACTCCCTTGATATTTTAAAAATTACCGTAACCTCCCTTGTTGGTATTTGTCAAATCATAGACCAAACAAAAAATACACAATTCTTTTAGGCCATGTTTGTTTTGAAGATTGAATTTGATAGATTAGAAATTCAGTAAGATTTAAGGTTGGATAACAAATTTAGTCGGACTAAGACAGATTACTAATCATGTGAAATCTCAATATGCACTTATTTATTTTATAATGGATATGTGTTTTGAACACCTTTGTTTATGTTTTTCATGATTGTCCTCACATCATAATTTTAAATTAATACTCTCTTTAAAGTATTTTTTAATTTAAAATGATTAGGCAATAATTTATCATATCATTTCATATAAGAAATATACTAATAGTAAGATCCATGCTATAAAAAGAGATTTTATTTTAAATATAAAAATAAATTTATTTTAATTAAAATTATATTTTTATTAAGTGATATATATATAAGTTAAACTCGTTTTATAATGGCTAACATCATTTTATTCCGTCAATTGACTGTAGAAGGAGGAGATTGTCATTGAACTCTAAACCTCAGGGGAGGTCATTGTAATTTCTCAAATCTCAGAGTGACACCTGTATTAAAGTTAAATATTAGGGGAGGTCATTGTAATTTTAAATTCTCAAAACTTATTTTCACTCAAAATGAAATAAATATAGAAACGCTGCGTATTTTATATTAAAAAAACTTAAAATCAAGATTTTAAAGTTAGTTTTGAAAATTATAACAAAAAAGTCATATTTTGGCAAAAATATTTTATCAGTATTCATATATAGTTGTAAATCATATATCAAAAAAATTCCAGCCATATTTTGATCAAAATTACGCCTTTTAAGTGGTAAACACGGTGCTTACCTTTTTAAGGGAAGCACTTGCCCCAAACTCCGAGAAAAAAAAATCAAGATTGACTTAATATTGATCACCGTTAATTGGTGCACTTTCATCTTTTCTTTTTTTTTTAATAAAAAACAGTTAAAAATAAAATGATAAAAAAATATTTTTATATATTTAAAATCACAAATTGATAATGTTTAGAAAGATTACAAAAAAAAATAGGATTTGACATCAATAACAGATAAAATCTTATAAAATTTTGATCTGATCATAATTAAAGTATTTCATAATCTCCACTTAATTCTTACTACTTTCGTCTGATGATATTAGTCATTCTTTTTATTTTGGGATGTTCCAAAAAAAATTACTTTAAAAAGTCAAAACATAAAACTTGTAAATTTTTAAATCTTACTCTTAATAAATAATTTAAAATATATTTAAATTTGAAAAATAATAATAATGAAATTAATATTTTTAAATTTAAACTTTAATACAATAATTACATTGATGGAGGAGGGAGCATTAACTTAACTTATGGCAGAATGTGTACGCACGACCCATGCTGGAGCGTGGGTTTGACGTACCCAA
>BRYE01000007.1:4466602-4469102 GCA_030159115.1 Actinidia arguta var. hypoleuca
CTGACTGCAACTTGGCGTGTGTTCGTACTCGTGAACTGTTGTGTCAGTGAGTAGGTGGCTGACTCAACGATGCCCGGCTAGTATCTCACGATCAATTGCCAGCATCTCCATCCGAGCATGAGGGTTGTCAGAAAGAACTCTGACGTGCAAGTCGTCTTTTGTCCTCTGACATCCATTGGGAATACCGCCGGTCGTTGCCCCTCGCTCAAGCTTTTAGCGCAATTATTACTCTGAGCTCACTGAGTTGCGACCCCTCGAATGTAACGAAGGCCTTGGCTCAGACGATACGTCTTCAGTAGTGACTACTCTGAGCTCCAGCGTAGAGTACCTACAAACTCGCTATGTAGCAAAGGCTCAACATAGGTCTCCGTCCTAGCAAAATCAGTACCAAAATGGTGTTTGGACTGAGCTCCGGTGTAAAGGACCACCGAGATTGCTTCTTAGGTACAGCTCGACAGAGGTCTCTACCTTAACAAGATCAGATTACGTCGTTATCTAATTTGTTCCCTTACGAGAAGTATAAACTTCTCCATGTATTTGATAAATATTTGGAGTTACCACTTTTGTTTCCGTTGCATTCTTTTAATATACTAAAAATATATTAGACAAACACATGAAAAATTCTTAACCACCTGCAAAAAGTATATTATTATATGTAAAAAGTAAATAAATATCACTATATCAGTGAAAAAATGTATTAAAAAATATAGGTATAAAAATGTCCGCCAAATTATCTAAGAATTTGGAATATTTTTTCTTAATAATTATTATGGGAAATTTCAAAACAGTGGTAGGGACAAGACTTAATATTATGTCAGTAGAGGAAAAATAATAATCTCAATACCATGGAATCTTTTGACGCAAAAAGACTCAATTACCCCTTTTGGACAATGATGGAGGTCTGACCCAATGCGCTTTGTACGAGGACAAGGATGATCGACACCTAGCACGGTGTCAGCGTTCTACCCTTGCATCCTTTGAATAAAGTTGGGATAATTACAATAAAAATTTCATTGTTTGACAATAATTACAAATCAAACCTACTTTTTATTTTTTTCGGATTCAAACTTTATCCTTCTAAATTGATTTCAAACTATTGAATTTTAATTTGTCATAGTATGTGTCTGGGGATGTGTATGTGTGTGTAGGGTGTGTGTGGGGGAGGGGAAGGGAGTATAATTTTTTTCATGAAATAGTAATTTTTTTTATTATTAAAGACGGAAAAAATTGAGAAATCAAAATAACTAAAAATATTTTAAAAAAAAACTTGCTCAAATGAGGCCTAAGTGAAAAGAAAAAAAAAATAATCCCGTTTTGAAAAACATTATTGTGTTAATTTCTAGGATAAAAATATTAAATATCTTTTTTTTGTTTTTAGTTATTTTTTAATTAAATAAAAGTATTTAAAATTTTGGACTATTCTTCTCAAGAAAAAACGAAAAATCATAAAATTTTGACCAAATGACGGAAAAAATCCGTTAAAGACAAAAAAATTTGAAAAAAAAAAAACTGCTAACCCAAATTGAGAATTTGTTTACTTTGAAATTTTTTATGTTGTTATTCTTTAAAATAATTTTCCTCTTTTTTTTTGTTAAAAAATACTTTTTTTATTTAAAGGAAATGACAATTTTATGTTAGGAAGGAGATAGGGAGATATTAATTAAAAGAATGGTTTTTTGGACACGTGTCATGCAAACATTCGTCGTGTGTGTTTGGGAAGTGGACGAGAGATAAAATGATCGCTCAGAGTGACATAAGATAGAGGTGTGTCAGTGTGTGTGTCTTCTACCCCATCAATTCCATTTCATTAATATTATTAATTTCGCTCCACTGATTTGATAATAAAGCTTGGTCATAGTCATACCATTGAAAAGATAGTTTCCTAATTTCCAATTAGGCATTGTTAATTGATCTTCACACCTCCTCACAACCTCAATCCCGGACCCACAACTTGTCTTTATCCCCCCACTACTCTCTTCCTTTTTTATTTTATGTAGTTTTTTTTTTATCAATTGTTTTTCTAATTTTATTTAATTTTTATTTAGTTTTTAATTATTTTTTTTTTATCAATTATCTTTTTTTTATTTTGCTATTAGTATATTTGCTTATTAATGATCTTTGACCAACTTTATTCTCTCCTCTCTCTCTCTCACTTATTGTGTACAAAAAATTAATAAAAAATACCACATGCTGGTTATTTATTAAAAAAATTAATCAAGAATTTTAATTTCTTTTTACTTTCATTTTCTAAATTTATATATAATATATTTTTTTTTCTCTCGCCTCCAATTTTTTATAAAAGAAAAAAATATAGATCAAAATTTATAAAAAAAATTTAAATTTTTTTTCTCAATTTAAAAATTTAATACAAAACTAATTAACATAATTTAAAAAAAACACTAAAAATAAAAATTCAGATTTGTTATTTGAGACTATCTTTAAAAATTAATAATGCATTTTTAGGTTTCAAACTAATAAAAAATACATTATTAATTTTTAA
>BRYE01000007.1:4476602-4489102 GCA_030159115.1 Actinidia arguta var. hypoleuca
TATTTTTTTCAATTGCATTGATTTCTTCATTTTTTGGGTTTCTAGTGAATTTTTAATCATTGATTAAAATTTTATAATTTTTCAGTTTCTCTCGACTAGAAAAGTTTGAAATTGTAAAAAAAAAGTCATCAAATTTGGGAAAAAAAATTATTAAAAAACCTAAGCAATTAAAAAAATCCAAAACAAAAATGAGATTGTACGTTTAAGATAAATGGTTAGTGTGATAGTGATATGAACCCAACACTCTCTCTCTCGTATGGAAACACCCACATCATTCCAAGAGTTTTTTAATTATTTTTTCTTATTTAAAATTATTGGTCTTAATGGTTTTAGAGATGATCAACACTTGGCTCAAGGTGGATGACTGAAGGATTAGGAAAGCATGACATTAGCAAAGGGTGGTTTGTGTAAAATAAGATTAAAAAAAAAGAGAAAATTATTTGTTTAAGGGTGGTGTTAATTCCACATATTTGTTTGTTTGTGTCTTTTGATTTGTTCTCAAGTAAATAAAGTTGAGTCTTGACATTGCCATTTTTGTTTTTGTATAAACAGCTTGTGTTACTTTTAAGAAACCTTACATGTTTGGGCAAATCATAATTCGATTCCTTACATTTTCAATAAAATTTTAATTTGCACCATTCACTTTTAATTATGTTATTAAATCCCTTAAACTTTAGGTCACGTGTCAATTGGCTCTTCCGTCCATATTCTATTCAATTAAATGATGAAAAAGGTCATGTAACCCTCAATGAAAGAGAACACGTGCCGCTTAATGGAACTGGATGTGGAATGAAGGATCACATTGGAAGTTGATCTAAAGTGCAAATAATTGATTGAGACAATTAGAAGTTAAAAGTGCAAAGTAAAATTTAGATGAAAGCACAAGGTTGAGAAGTGCAATTTATCCTAAATGTTTATGGAAAATAAGCTTACCTAAGATCAATCTATTGCATATCTTTTCTTGTGGAATTTGTCTAACACCTTGTTTATTGCCATATAATTTAAAAAAGTATACCACTATCAAAGACCTCTTTTTCTGGGCATTTGACACTTGTCACTCAAAGAGAGGTTCAAAATCTTCATCATTTTGTCATATATATATATATATATATATATATATATATATATATATATATATATATATATATATATATATACTACTTTTGTCTTGCACAAACTAAACTAATAACAAGATTTGTTTCATTTCAAGCAGTTAGGAAGGAATTATTTTCTAAAGCAGACTTTGGGATTTTGGTTAAAAAAATGAAAGAATTACCTACTTTCTTGATTGTGAACCTAAAGTCTGTATTTGGATCAAAAATTTGGTGACGGAAAAAAAATTAAAAATAAAAAAAGTTAGAGGATCCAACTATTCAAAACTATTCTCTCACCAAATACTTGATCCAAACACAGCCTAAGTTTTGAATCCTCAAATATTTTTTTGTTCTTCTTTTGACTTTTTAGGTTAATAGCTTCTATTAAGAAAGCTCTTCTAATATTGCTCCATTCTACTTGCCCAAAAGCCTATTTATAAAAAAATCCCATGGTATTATGAGAACAAAAATGAAATTTAAATTTGGAAGGAATCAAGTATGGGCCATGAAAGGCCCAGAGTGGCCCATATTATATGTAATTCTGGGCCTAAAATGTTGGGCCATGACAGTCTTGAAGGCTCCAATTCTTGTCACCTTTAGCTTTCATGGGGCATCCCATGGGCCATGCTTTCTCCATCACTTTGAAATTAATTTGCTAGCAATGGATATTAATATCCCAAATTCCGTATATGAAGGTCACCTTGAGTATTGTTCTCGGATATCAATGTAATTTTCATATATTTCAATATATTTTCATGGTTATATATATACTATCTTCATATGTCATTCACATTTATCTGTTAACCACTTTACCTTAGGCGATGATTAACATTTCTCTAAGTGAAATCCGAAGAAGATGGGTCAAAAATCGTTCATGAATATTGATATTATACGCAACAAGTTCCGGAGATGCGTATCTCTTACCTTTGGCATTTTAATTTCTCCACCTACAGTGATATTCCGGTGGGTGTTAATATGGGTTTCATTTGACTTCCATTTGGCATTCATTTCTCATTTATTCGCTTTAGGTGGTTTTCATTTTGTTTTCATTTGGGTTTCATTGACATTCATTTGGGATTATTTCATTTTAATTTCGTTGGCATTGGAAGTTGCACAATCCATTCCTGCCAATTTAAAAGGAAGAGTTGGCATTCAAAGGGTTTTTTGGCATCATTTTTCATCCAGTCAACGCAAAGTTGACTAATCAACGGACTTGGGTCCCGTTTAGACTAGTTAAAAATTTTAGATTTTTCATATTTTATATTAAATAGGTTAAAGTACGACAAAAAAACTACTTTTGTTGTTTTGGGTAGCTAAAAAATTGTGTAGCATTTTTTCCCAGTATTTTTTTTTTTTTTGAAGTGATTTTTTTACGAAAAGATTTATCCCTAACGGGCGAAAAAATGTAGCTATAAAAAAAACATGAGAAGTGTTAAAAACTCAACTCAAACAGTCCCAGAAAAACTGAGCTATTTCAGCCCAAAATCAGAATATAAAACTAGCCCAAACAAGGTCTTAACCGTAACCTATTTTTCCAAACCTAAGGCGTGGTATTTCAAGGGGTAGGGAGGAGGACAGTGATATATCAGAAGTATTCAGGGAGGTCAGTGTAATTTACCCAAATTTCTTAGTAACTGATACAAATCTGGCCGTAATAAAGATATATTGTCGTTGGGTTTTCTTGGATGCAGCCCAAACCCATATCGCCCAAAGGTTTGACTGACAAGAGTCTATCGATGGGGATTTTAAGGCCCAATAAACATTGCTTACTAACAAATATTATCACTCAAACTTTTTTTTTTATTATCAAATAATCTATTTAGGCTAGATTGTAAGTATTTTTTTATATTAAAAACCAAAAAAATATGTAACATTCTAATTAAATAATTAAAAAAATTCGAAAACTAAAATAACTAAATTACCTCAAAAGAAGGAGCCCAAACTGGTCCTTAGGATTCAAGGAATTGGATTATTCAATTGCTCATAATCTGCATCCATACACATCAATCCTTGTTAGAACTTTTAAAATGTGAAAATTAAGCTTCTTAGACAGATTATCCATTCGTGCAAGTGCCTCGTAATCCAATTATTTGGGATTATCCGAGAAGCATATTCTAAATTCTTGAACAATGAATAAAAAAGAGAAAGGCTAATGATTTTTAAACGAGGTAATTAGTCAAAAATTCACTCAGATTAGTTTTATTTTAATATAAAAATAACCTAAAATAAGCTTGGGATCAAATTTTTTTTTCCGGAAACATAAATGGTTTCAAACAACATCCAGGACTTGAGTTTTAAGTATCTTTTAAGTTATTTTTATACTAAAATAAACTATTTTAAGGAATCTTTGATCAATTATCCATTTTTACGCTCACTTTTTTTTAATTGCACTCATATTTTTGTCTTTATTTGACAAAATTTGTCTAAATACCTATTTTACGAAAACATTTTCATTAAATAAAAAATATTTAATTAAATTCATCCTAATTAAAACAAAATAAATGAATGAATTGGAGAAAAGGAAAACGCTAATTAATTTGTCAACTTATATACGTCTTTTTTCGAAGACCACCAATCATAAGAAACCTAAATATTATTTTGACTCCTTGGTATTGTTATAAGAAAACATCATAAGATTCTCAAACAATACACAAAGCAAATTAACAATAATTTCCTCTCCTTTTTGGAAAATTACTCTTTACATCCTTATACTTTTACTAAAATTTCTTTTAATTGTGTCAATCAACCGTTAATATAGTTGTTTTGTTCATGTACAGTTCAATTAAGTGACACAAAAAACCCAAGTAGCCTCATGGACGGCCATATGGCCCTTAATTGAATAGAAAGTGGAGGCAAAGGGCTACATTGATCATATTTTTTCTAAAGTTTAAAGGGTTGACTGAGACAGCCAAAAATAAAGGGTGCAGAGTGAAATTTAAGTGGAAGTTCAAGAGTGAAAAATGTAATTAACCTTTTTTTATTATTATTTTTACTTAATAGTAATACATGTGCATTTTATTTGTGTTGTGAATTCTATGTAACTTGACATATTACTATAAGATCATGGACAAGGTCAACAAGATATTTACAAACACAGGATGAATCCAAGCACAAAAAGAGATGAATCATAGTTTTTATCAAAGTATCATGGTTGAATGTTTTGGTTTTTGGGAAGAGATCGAACATAAACATAAACAAAAACAAAAACAAAAAAACATTTGTAATGACGTTTATAAGATGCTTGAGCGATATTTACGATTTCACAACGGTTCGAAAACAACGGGTTGTTGTACTGTATTAGCAAGACAAGCAAGTTTTGAGAGTACTGATAAGTTCCGGTGATATTTTCATAAATTTTCGAGTATTAAAAGGGGTATTTTGATAAATACTGAAGAAAAAGTTTTAGAATGAGTTTTCACTTGAATCTTATTGTTTGTCTATGATTGTTTCGGAAACAGCTGATCTTAAACCTATATTAGCAAGACAAGCAAGGTTTGAGAGTACTCTATATCAATGATATTCTTTTAAAAAAAAAATCTTTGGTAAATTCTGAAACTCAAGAAGTTTTAGAATGATCTTTTCACTTGAAACTTATTACTTGTTATTTGAATTGTCTTAAACTTATAATTTGTGATTAAATGTCAAGTTATTTACAGTTCTATTAACTCCAAAAGCATACGTATGAAATGTATAGCGATAAATCTGAAAAATAGTACACACTGGGAACGGGACATGCCGTAACAATAGCCAAAATGGTACATCGACCAATACGAGATTTACAACTTTGCCCCGTATAGATTTTCAATAATTATGTTGGAAAAACTGTTAAACTTCTTAAAGTGAGCAAACAATGGAGAGAAAATATTCTTACACAGTATTGCTATAGTCCTAGAATTAGGAACAAAAAAAATATATAATTCAAAATGAATTATTTAGATTCATTTGGTAATATGAAATTCAAAACTTAGGTGAATTTGAACTATTCATTTTGAATTATATGAACTTTTCTTGGTCAAAATTCTAAAACCGTAGAGTTTCTTAAAAATAAAATACCATAACAATGGTGTGGCAATGACAGTTTAAAAATAAAATAAAATATGTGAATTCAGACGCATTATTCTAAATAAAATTTTTTATTTTTACATCATTACTCAAAATGAAAACGATTGGAGGATGCATTGAACTTTTATTGGAATGTTTTTTGAGTGCTGTTTCTAAATTTAAAATTCAACTTTTTATATCTTCTGATACAACTATTTAAAAGACTACTTTCTTTTCCAAGCAAAAACCAAGAAAAGAAACCCATGCTTGTAATCTATTCAGTGTTTTATAATGTTTGGTAACTCTTATTACTTCTTTCACATTCAAATCATGGATCCTTGAAAGCACACAAATAACATGTGTTGAGATATGGAAGAGAGGTCTATATCAAGTCCACATTCTAAGGTTTATCCCATACTTACCAATATAAATTATTAATTTATAAGGGAAAAAATATCAAATGACTTAAAAAAAAGAAGAAATACAAAATATTTAAATATTTTCATCACATCAACTTAAAAAATATACTACAAGAAATCTATAGAAAAATAATGGAATGACTAAGGTTGTGTTTGGATCACGAATTTAGTAAGAAAAAATAAATAAAAAATAGAAAATTTAGTAGATCTTACGGTCCTGAACAGTTGGATCATTTAACATTTTCGTTTTCTTTCTATTTCTCCCACCAAATTCTTAATCCAAACACAATCTAAATATTAATGTTCTAAATAAGATTTGAGAGCATAAAAATATAGTACAAACCATATATGAATTAACGAGTTTTTTTTAAAAAAATCATAATATTTTTCAAAGGATTCTGACAAATATTTTTAAATTATGCTAGAATTTTAGAGAATGTCTCGGAGACGTATTAAAAACGTGTCACTTTTAGGAAAGTTTGGTTTTCGTAATAGAAAAGAATTTAAAAAAAAAAAAACAGGAAGCTTTCTCTCTCAAATAATGATTCTTGATTGCTACGGTTCATATCCAATTCTTTTTTTTAAACCATGAAACTAGATTTCCATATCATATTGCCCCACCCATTTGCGTGTAAGGTGGTGTTAAAATAGGACACACATTCTACATGTGCAGACTATCGTACTAAAGTTTATGCGAAATAGGGCAAATATTAGAGCCAAATTTGATTGCTATCATATCATGTGATGCTTACGTTTCGACAACAACAATGTTACAAGAGAAATATTATATACCATTAAATTTTATAATTGTTTTGTATCACATGTTTTAGGAAATATATGGGTAAAGATAGAGGAAAATCAAATATTTTAATGGTGAAAAATAGTCAGTGATATATATATAACATTCTCATAAACGAAATGAAAGTGAGTGAACATTATAAATGAGTTCTCTTTAAAATAGTTATTCTCTCTGTTTCAATCAATCAATCGCAAATATAAAATTTTACACGGTCGTATGTTGTTAACTTGAGTATCGAAAATCATTTGTGCCATACATATTAGAATTTGGTTAAGGCGAATACAATTTCCTAAATTGAGAGGTCATAGCTTGAGATTAGGAAATGGTTTATTGTGGGGTCCACAATAGATTCAATTATTGTGTTGCTAATAGGAATTTTTAGTGCACAAATTTGTATTGCACACATTAAATCATGCAAAGAAATTGTAGTCAACTACTCACTCATGCAATACATGACAATTAATGTTAGATACCTTCCATGCTTAACCACTAATCTTGTTTAGGGTGTATGGCTCATGATCTTATCAACTCATTTTGAGGGCAACTAAAGCAAAATTTATGGTAGAAACTAAAAACCCAAGTAAGTTTGTTACTTTTCTCCTCCATGTGTTGCATATCAAATCTAAGATAGATGATATAGGATAAGAAAAAATATATGTCCATGTTTGGTTCCTAATATTCAAAATTAATTTTTCAGTACACGTTTCAAAAACTATTTTTGAAAACAAAAACATTCAATGCTTTCGTATCTTTACTTATTTTTACCATAAATAGTTCTCTCGAGTTTGAATACTCTTTTCTTATAAAACCTAAACATGTGTTTTTTTCGGAAAAAAATCTCTCAAAACAAGTTTTAAAAATGATATTTTTGGCTCGAGCCCTCTTATACCAACTTGTAATCCAAAAAAATAGGCACTGAACTTGCTTACACAAAAGTCATAAAAGCCTATACCATGCCAAAAATATCATTTAATTGCAAATCGACTCTTGCCTAAAACGAGATATGGAGATAGATAATCATGAAATCCGAAAATCACACACAAGAATCTCTCTCATTCCATCAAAATCGATATTAGTCCAGCTTCAAATACACATCCCATTGAGAATTTCTCAATTTTCTTGGAGATGTAGCGAACTTCCCATTATTTTTTTGATAACTTCTTATTTCTAGTTTTTTTATGAAATGATTACAAATTGGATTTGTTGATAAATTTTCAATTTTTTTCTCATCTATAGATCGACATTACATGAACTCTTTTTTTGTTTTTCATTTTGAAACTCCAGTTTAATTATCTCCATAGCTAGCAACTCCAATAAAAAACGAATCTATAAGGGTAAAAAGATAATTTCCATCCCAAACTTCTTAAAAAAGGACTTTTTTGGAAGTAATATGAGGTTAAGGTTTTGTTATATCACAAGTGCCCCTAAATGGATCCTATTGTAATTTTCTCTTTTAAAAAATATGAACCAAATCAGTCTTCTGTATTTTCTAAAAAAATAAAGAAAAAAAGGCAATTCTTTTTGCTTATTTTGAACACATTAAACCAGCTTTTAATCATTTTCTTTATAAAAAAGAGGAATATTACATAAAAGCTTTTAGGGTTTGATCTCAGTAACAAATTTAATTTTATGATTTCAATTATAATAAATTGAACCATAAAATTTTAATCCATACACAATTAAAATCATATGTCAGTCTCTATCCATCTAACGTTAACAAAATCAATTAATTCTTACAAAAAACTTTAGAAAATGACGTATTTTGACTCTTTTTTTTTATTTTTAAAGTCTTAATCGATTAAACCTGAGCTTATTTTCAAGCGAAAGAGGAATAAATTGAGTATCAATTAATCAATATCTAGGAAGAGAAATATTGAATACAGATCTAATATTTAACATAATATACACAAAATAACCGTAAACTCACAACCTCATGTTAGAATACCAAGTTTTTACTACTTGAACTAGTGACTTTCACTTATTACAATTAAAATTATATGATTTAATTTGCTATTTTAGGTCAAAACCCTAGTTTTATTTTAATTCCCCCCCCCCCCCCCCCCCCCAAAAAAAAAAAAAAATCTTTATATGCAGAAAAACGTACAAATATCCGGTACGAAGTGGCCCACCGTAGCCAATAATTTATGGGCCTAGTTGAGAACCGACAGGCCGAAACGTGGAATGTGTTGATTTCTTACACCATTTGTGGTGGGCCCCACGTGAGCGGGATGCCCAACGTTCCGTCCAACAAGCACGTGAACCGTGTGGTCACCTTACATTATTAAAATATCTCACCCACTTCTAGCTCTAGGATTAGGATATTTTATCATCATCACTCACAAATGCAAAAACACATGTAAAATATAAAAGAAAATGTAGATTGACCTTTATACCCTCGTACAAACATCACAATTCATCTCTATTTAACCAAAAAAATGACTTTTGGATATAGCTTCATAAGAGGATTTTTTTTTTGATCAATTAGTCTATATAAAAAAAATTTAAAGACAAAATTATATTTAAGCAAAATGAACAAAAATATTCATGTTATTTTGTACACGTTCAAAATTTTTTTACTTACACCCCATATTTTTTTTGTACACCATTGTTATAATTTATTTTTACATCCTAGTTGTACCTACACTATTGTCAGTGACCACTGTCTGTTGGCGATGGCCTACGACTTTCCGGTCAATTACTGACGATTTATAACAGTGAAATTTTACTGTTTGTTAAGGAAAAATTTTACTATTTCGAAGTGATCAATATTGAAAATAAATAAATAGTAAAATTTTACTATTTTTTGCGATGGTGGTAGTGATGAGAAAAGAGTAAAAAAATAATAATTTTACTGTTAAAAAAAGCAAATAATATAATTTTACCGTTTTGAGCGGTGGTGGATGGAAAATAGTAAAAAATAATTTTATGTTTTAAAACAGCAAACAACACAAATTTACTATGATGTACGGTGGCAGTGGCAGCGGTGATGGTCAAAAAATATATATATAAAAAATTATTTTACTTTTCAAATTGCAAATAATATTTTAAAATTTTTTATTTAAAAAATTAAAGATAAAATATTTATAATTTGACTCCCTATTAAATTAGATGACCTTACTTCATAAAATTTGATTGACTAATTGTCTTAAGAAATCTATAGCTTTTTTCACTAATTTAACTGGTTCTATAATTTTTTTTTATCTTTAGTATTTTTTTTGTAGTTTGATTCAAATTTTATACTCACCTTTTTTTTTGTTTCTTTATGTGAGATTAATCTAAAAATATAGAAAATATATTTTTTTAGTAGATTCTTTTTCTTTTCAATTTTTATTTTTTTTCCTCACCAAATATTTGATCTAAATACAACCTAAAACTTTTTGTAAGAAGGCAAAACATACAATAACAGAATCTGGTCTTGCTAAGGTAAGGGCATCTGTCAAGTACACGCTCGGTGGTCTTCTGCGCGGGAACTAGGTGCAGACACTACCGAGTACAAGCATTGTCCAAGTTAAGGCCATCATTACTTCCTAACTGATGTCATTTAACAAACTCAAAAGAATAACCGCACGGTTCGCACTAGAATTTGAACAAGGGGTAATTATCGGCGGCAAGCCCTCTCTTTATGTTTTTAGGTTCCTATTATCAATAAAAACGAAAAATTCACTACCTGGCTTGGAATTTTAAGATATCTCGTGCCACATTATTCTAATTTCTTTTTTTTTTCTATAAAAAAGGCATAATTAATTGATATTCTGAAATTAACTTAAAAAATGTAAAGTGACCATTAAAGTTGGAGATAATTTAATTCTGAGCCTCGTTCGGGGGGAAAGCTTTCCACACATTAATTAGCTTTAATTAATTAATTAATTTTGAGTTGGGGGCAGATTTGTAATTCCATATTCATTAAAAAAGGCACCAGAAATTTTTTGAAGGTTACTCTTGCCATTTGAGGGGTGATCATGGTTCTATTTGGTTAGGTTTAGGACCAAATTGTAACAAATCGTAACCAAAAATTGAATCAAACTATGAATAATAGTGAATTAAACTAAATCGAACCGTAAACTATGAATAATCAAATGTTTATATAAAATGAACACATATTAGTGAACAAAACTGAACCTTGAACATTAGAAAACAAAATTGAACCGAACCGAACTGTATCGAACCGAATCGTACCGAACCGAATCGTGAATAATCAATAGTTCACGGTTCGATTAAAATTTGCAATTCGGACTAAAGAATTGTAAATCGAACCGTAAGTTATTAGTTTAATTTTTTTGAAACGCAAACCAAATTGTAAAAAAAAAAAGTACGATTTCGCGGTTTATTCGGGTTTTTTCTCGCTCCTCATACTTCCTGTGTGACTTGGGCATGTGCGCCTTTTTCAGAGCAATAAAATTTGATACGAATATATTGCTGATGTTCCTATATAATTTCAAAATAAAAAATCATTGTTTTAATTATTGTTTCACTGATCTTAAGCTTTCTCCCATGTGACTAGAGAATCAAGTGAGATTCATGAACAGTCTCGATTTGGACATTATAGGGTCAATAATTTTAAGGGTAATTTTCGCTAACCTCCACTGAAATTTCTAAAAAATATAGTCATATTTTCTGTAATTTAAAAAATAATAATGATATCTCTTAATTTTGAAACTAATAGTAAGATTCACTTTTTTAGTCATTCAATCAATATTCTTATAGAGTATATAGTAATTTTGTCAAAAATAATGACATATATAGTATTTCAATTATTATTCAGTTAACGTCATGAATGGACAATCAATTTTGCTAACGGACAGGAGTGTTTTGTGTATTACTCTGGAACCTTAGGGGTGATTATTATAAAATAGAAAAATCTGTTACAAGTTTCAAACCTCATGGGAGGTCACTGTCATTTCTCAAACATCAGGGTTGCTTTGTGTATTAACCTGGAACCTCAGGATGATAAGTGTATTTCACCCTATTTTAAAAGATAAATTACAGTGAACTCCTCTTACATTTATATTTAATACAAATTCCCACTTATCTTCTAGAAACTAGACTAACCTCGTATTACAGTTTCCTCCTAGTTGGATGATTTCAGCGAGAAAAAAATTTTAAAACCCAATTTTAAACCCCTCTCTCTATTCTACTCTCCTCGCCTCTTGCATCCACCACCACCACCACCACCACCACCACCACCACCACCACCACCATCTCCTCTCTTGAAATTGTCTTTTGTGTAATTTAAAAAAAAATTAAACTCAAATTAAAAAAATAAAATTTATTTAATTTGTGTGTGTGAGAGAGAGAAAAGAGAGATGGAGATACTATGTATTTTTGCCAAATCACGTATTATCTTGGGTGATACTGATACCCGTTTATCAATACAAAAAAATTAGGTCAATCAAATATTAATAATTATATAATCAAATTATATTTGTCTTAGATTGTGATTGGACCAAGGATTTGGTGATGAAAAAGGAATATAAAAGAGAAAAAAAATAGAAGATTTAAGTTATCTGACAGTTCTGAAGAACTTGATTATCTAATTTTTTCGTTTCCTTTTCCTTTTTAAGAACCGAATCCTTGATCCACCGACAACCTTAAAAAATAGATAGTTTATACCGAAAATCATTAAAGTGGAAAACAATTGAGTTTTAGTTTGAAATGAGTGACTTTTTAAAACAATAGATATATATGGTCGGAGGTAATAAACATTATCATTCTCAACACTAACGTTTAAAATATTTAAATGTTATTGCTCGACTATTTTAGAAGAATGGATCTACGTAATATAGTCATTATGTTTTTTTTTGGTGTAAATAACCAATTTAGTATAAAAATATTTTTATAAACAAGTGTACCTCGATATTTGAAACTTAACCCCCCAATCTGATTCAACCCACCTAGCGTTCTGTATGTATAGTGAGATACTCCATGTCCTTATGGTATAATGTTAGCGTATAATTCCCACATACCGTAAATATTGAATGATTTATGACTTTATATTATGTTGGGACTTCTCCGTATATTAACTTAAACTTTTATATTGGATATAAAATTTTACACATATTGGATTAATCTCGAAGTAATAACACATATTTGTTATGACGTGGTGTCAAGGTTGTACTCAATTTTTTTATTTTTCAAGTAGGGATGGCA
>BRYE01000007.1:4501602-4504102 GCA_030159115.1 Actinidia arguta var. hypoleuca
TGTGAGAGTGGGTATGTCCCATTTTTATAGAGCAATTAGGCGCATGTGAAGACGTGTCAACTGTCATGTTAGTAAATAGGCGGCTGACTTAATCATGCCTTAAGGCATGACTGGTAGCTAGCCCATCATATCATCGTTGTTTGAGTCCAAGCGTGCAGGTGACAGAGAGAATTTATCGTGTACGTTACCTTTTGACCCTAAAACTCGACTTGGGAATCTCTGTTAGGATAAGCTCATTGACCGAGTTATCATGTGAAAATGCCAACCGAACTTGCTATGAAACGACAATTCAAGGGCGACACTTGTCTAGTAACGAAGGAGGATATTTTATCCTCTTGCAAAGAGTATGATTGAAATAGATCGAAAGCTGAACCAAGCTTGAGAAAGTTACAAAATGGAGTTCATGGTGTTAGAAGAAATTGTAGAGTGAGAGAGAGAGAGAGAGAATTTATACATGTTATATTAAATGAATGAATAATACACACAAGTCCTCTTTATATAGAATAACTTACACAAGTCTTCTTTACATAGAAAAAGATAAAAAATAAATAGTTTACATAAGGAAACAAAAATAATTTAAATAAAGTAACGTATCAATCAGAATATATTCTAAGTATCAATTAGAAAGATATTCAAAATATATTATTTATTAGAATATATACAAAATATATGATAAATATATTATAACATTCCCTCTCAAACTCAAGGTGGTAAGCTAAAAACCAACTTGATTTTTGATACAAGGTTCCGAAAAGGACTTGTCGGATGAGTTTTGGTAAAGAGATCAACAGGTTGACCAATAGAGCGAATATGAACCAGATGCAAAACTCCTTGAAGTAGGTGATGACAGATAAAGTGGCAGTCGATCTCAATATGTTTGATTTTTTCATGAAAGACGTCATTGTGAGCAATATAAATAGCACTATGGTTATCATAATGGAGAGGAGCAGAAAGATAATCTATACCTAAGTCTTGTAGGAGCCAACGAAGCCAAAGTAACTCGGATGTCGCATTTGCTAAGGCACGATATTTAGCCTCTGTGCTAGATTGAGCAACAACTGTTTGTTTCTTACTGCACCATGAGATCAACGAATCACCGAGAAAAAAACTAGGTAGTAGAGCACAATGATCAATGGGGTTGCTTGCCTAACCAGCATCCGAATAGGCGCAGAAAGTCAGAGAGAATTGTGACAAAAATGAAGTTCGTGAAAAATGATACCTTTGACATAGCATAAAATCCGCAAGGCTGTAGTATAATGAGTGGAACGAGAAACAGACATGAACTAACTGACAATATGCACAACATGAGAGAGTCTTGTAGATAGTGGGATCAAAAATTGGTTCACCATCAATAGTATTAAACCAAATATTATTTTCTAATGGAGTGTCGAGAGTCTTGTTGTCAATGAGTCTGGTGTGTGATAAGAGGTTAGAGGCATATTTGACTTGAGAAAGATAATATCCATCAGAAGTAATGCCCAAGAAATAACACATATTGTCCAAATTCTTCATTTTAAACTATAGACTGAGGAACATTTTGATATTAGCAATACCATCTAAATCATCACCAATAATAATCATGCCATCAACATATAGTAGAAGAAGAACAGTACCCGTAGTAGAATTCTTGAGAAAGAGTGTCGAATCAAAAGAGTTAGAAGAGAATTCAAGCTAAGAAATAGTGGAATTAAATTTGGCAACCATACTCGGGAGGCTTGCTTAAGTCCATACAGAACATGGCGTAGATGACAAACCTTATGAGGAGCATAATCATAGCTAGGAGGATGAGTCATATATACTTCCTCTTACAAATCACCATTTAAGAAGTATTTTTTACATTCATTTAAAAAAGACTCCATCCACGAACTGCCGCAACAACAATAAGGGTGCGAATAAAGGTAAGACGAACAATAGAAGCAAAAGTTTCCTTATAATCAATCCCATAATCCTGAGTAAAATCATGGGCAACTAGACATGCTTTGTATCGTTCAACAGTGCCATCAGCCTGAGTTTTAATCTTATACACCCATTTGTATCTCATTGTTGATTTGCTAGACGGTAAGTAAACCATGTCTCATGTGTGCATTTTATCAAGAGCAGCTAATTCATCTTTCTTTGTCTTTCTGTCAATCAAGATTAGAGGAGGCCTCACAAAAATTGCAAGACTCATGCAAAGTAAAAAGAGCAAAATAACATGATAATCACTAAAATAAGAGGGTGTTCTACTTACTTTGGTGGAACAACGAGTAGGGGGACAAGAAATGAATGGCGGAGCAGCTGGCAAAGAAGCATTGGGAACGTCCATGGCGCGTGATGTTAGTGAAGATAGAGAACCTACAGAAGAGGGAGAAGTAACGACGAGATAATATCTAATGAAGGGTCAGTAAAAAAGAGGGCAACCAAGACCAAATGGTGTAAGTGTTTTTGAAATATCTGAAAACTTAACATCTTTTCAAAATTCAACATGTAAAGAAATGCGAAGACGTTTGGAGATAGGATC
>BRYE01000007.1:4616602-4631602 GCA_030159115.1 Actinidia arguta var. hypoleuca
AAATAAATAATTTTGTCTCAATGGTCTTTATATCGGTTTATTTAGTAGCATATCTAAAATAAATAGTTTGAATTTATACTTACTCATGCATTGTGTAAGCATGTAATTGTGGCCAGCTAATTATGCGCTTATTTAAGTTCGACTTAGGGTCATGTATGCCCTAAAACCAATTGAGTAGGATTTATGTCGATGCATTTGAAACTCAGTCCAACTCATTTTTTCAAATAATTGGAATCATGTGTGTCGAAAGATGGTTCGAGCCTAATCGTGATTCAATGAAAGCATTGGATCTCTCGATTTGGCACCCAACTCTAGATTTGGGCCCAGTCCGATCTGTTTACATGCTTAATACTTGGCTTGATAATATTTGAATGGCATAAAGGGTATGTTAGAATTGGAAAGTAAAATGACTATGCTTCTATGGAGTTGTCGAAATGGACTGAACCGGTGCAGTCCAATATTTTGGATCTTGTTTGGGAATTATTTTGATGATCCAAACGTTCATATTATAAACTTTATTGTAAATATCAGTACAATAAAAACATCAGGTTGATTGGAAACAATTTAGTATTCATTTAGTACTATTTTATAACTTAATAAATGAGTATGACAAACAATATTATACTCATTTATCTTGATATAAATTGATATTGATTGAACATTAATATAAATTCAAATAACGTGACTTTTTACAATATTAAAATTCTCAATGAGATCTATAATATTAATATTTTAAATCATTAAAATGAGCCAAAAAAAAGCTTAGACTATACTAATGTAGTCCATTATGGACTATAGAGAAGCCTGGTCCCAAGTAAAATTGTGGGGGGTGGGGGGGAGAGAGAGAAAGATGCTGAATAAAGGACTAGTTAGCATGGACAACCCTTCAACTATGGACGACTATTGCTAACTATTAAAATTACCCTAAGCCTATTAACAACAAACAGTAAATGACCATATTAACCCTCAACTCTTTACCTATTCCCAACTTATCCTTGCTTCTTTCATCCTCCCACTACTATGAAATCCACTTTAGCCACCACTGCTCGCGTATATCAACCCTTACTGCCTCCCAAATTCACCTTACGAAATGACTTCTCCTCACAACTCACTGTTACTAAAACCACTAGTACTACCTCAACTTATGTTTTTTTCTTTCTCCCCTATTTTCTCCTTCCATTTTTGGCCTCTCATCTCTCTTTTCCTTTCCTTCTTTTCTTTTCTCGACCATTCCTGTAACACCTTACTCTTACCCTTACCCCCACTCGCTAGTACTACCTCAACCTCTATTTTTTTTCTCCATCCCCTATGTTCTCCTTCAATTTTAGCCTCTCCTCTATCTTCCAATCTATTTTTTCCCTCTCTCCTTGACCACCACTGTGTAACTAATGCCTTACCCCTACCCCTACCCCTACCCCTACCCCCACTCGCTAGTAGCGGTCCACAACCCTTTTCCATTACTCTTGCTACTATAGACACCTCATTTTGAACGGCCCCAAGACTCTAGAACCACCAGGCATTTCTAGCGACGACTAATTCATTCCAATTAGCTAAACACTCTTTTTTAATGCCACTATCAGAAACGTAGTTGAATGAGTATAAGTGATACTATTTCAAAGCTGAGAGGGTCTATTTGTAATGTTTTTAGTTGAGAGAGGTTACGACGTACCTGATAATAGTTGAGGGAGTGGCTATGCAATTTACATTTGAATGAAGATAGCTACCATATCAATTTTCATTTGGGATGGTCCATATTAATATTTTTACTCACGAGACACCTGCGTTGGCTAACATATGCTTATCCATGAGGAAGTTATAAGCTTCACCTACCCAAAAAAAGTAGAATGAGGAAAAAAGCTACTTTCATTGGTGAAAAGATGATGTATTAAGGTTCGTTTGGGCTATTTTTTATAGTTATTTTATTTATTTTGTTTTTTGAATTTTTTTGTTTTTAATAAAAAAAATATTGTTTTGATCAAAATTTATATATTTTTTAATTTTTTTACGAGAAGAATTTGAAAATATAAAATTTATTTTACATTTAGAAGAAAAATCACAAAAGACAAAAAAAATAAGCTTTTTATTAAGTAAAAATATTTTTTTCCTTTAGTACACTTAATGCAGTATTAAGTTACAACACAAATATATATATATATATATATATATATATATATATATATATATATATATATATTTAAATAGTCAGCTTTATTATGATTTGCGTTGATTCTAAGCTGGCGCTAATACATTTGAATAACTTGTCATTGCATTGTATAACCGTATAAGTTCAAGAATATTATTATGAAAATTGATGGATTAAGTAAGAAATATATATTTTTTCTTTAGTTTGGCAAAAAATTACAACGGTCTAGTTCATAATTGTGGGCCCACTAGAAGGTCTTTTTATAATTAATACTGTTTGTTTTTGAGCCTTTGCGAGTGAATCATCTATGAGAAGTTTAAACGGCTTCAATAAATGTAGCGATTTGATTTTATCGTACTTGTTTTAATAAAATGAATAATAAATTTTCCAAAATATATTTCATGAAACACAAATAAATGAATAATAAATTCTCCAAAATATATTTTATGAAACACAAATATTGTGGGACCTAGGTTTGGCCCTTTATGAAATGTGACGTGGGTAAAATAATCACTTGTCTACAATGAGTTGGGCACGTCGCCGCAACACCAATCTATTCTTGGTCGTCTATGGCGTTATCGCTAAGAGATCATTTTGCTAATATATATATACAAGTCTTTCTCTAGATCGCCCTGGGGCGAGGTCATTTATGTCGCCAGATCAAAGACCCTCTTCAGAATGGTTCTATCTCCACAAAAACTCCGCCTACTCAAGAGTCCTTCTTAGTTACTTCACTTGATCAGAATCCGCCTTCACGAGAATTCCGCCTCAATCGAAAGACAGTATCCATCACACTTCCTACAATTGCGGGCTGCTCTCCGTATGACAATCTCCTATTATCTCTTTTACATTTCAAAGATATACTTTCTTATCCGGAAATCTCTCATGATCATCTTCTCACGGATCTCTAGTCTCCGCTTATATAAAGACCGCTCTCCCATAACAAAAAGGTACGCTTAACACAAGCACCACATACACTTTTATTATTGTGCTATGTTATATAGCTTTTGATTATCTCCTGGTCACCTTGGTCTGATTCATATTTGATTATCTTCTGATCATCTTGGTCTGATTCACACATCAGAGTGGTCTGATTCACACGCTGGAGGGATTTTGAGCAACCTCACCTTGACCGATTACGTTTGTTCGTCCAGTGCCGAGATTGAGGAGTAATTTTGACTGTTAGTTGCTCGCCCATATTTTTACCACACGACAAAATAAGTTGCTATTGAATCAAAATTAGGGTAATTTTTATTTAATACCCTTCAACTTTTAACGAGATTATACTTTTGTCCTTCATGTTTTTATTTAAACATATGTAATCTTGAACTTTGGAGATAGTTGCGATGTGAATCCTTTGTCCACATCCGTTAGCATCTATAGACGAAAATAGTCATGTGCCATGCACATGACCTATACAAAAGAAAAAATGGGTTTTTAGACATTTTTTTAGAATAAAGATGATAAAAAAAAAAATCACTAGTGAACTTTTATCAAAAATAGATAAAAAAAATTATATTTTCAGACTTGTCAAGAGGAACAAAAAGATTTTGATTAAACGATAAAAAAAAATTACTAGAGACAAAAATAATCTTATGTTTATAGTAATTTGAAAACCCCAATATAGTCATAGGTGTGATAAATGGCTATTTTCGTCCACAAATTTTAACTAATGTGGATGGAGAATCCACGTTACAACCAATTCCAAAATCAAGGTCTAATATGTTCAAATTAAAACATGAGGGATAAAAGTAGATTAAGGGTAACAGTTGAAAAATGTAAAATAAAAATTATCCTTAATTTTTTTTTGTTTAACTGACGATGCACTGCACTCCCATAAAAAAAAAATTATGATGCACATAAAAAAAAAAACTCAAAGTCGAACGACTTCAATCATTCAAGTGATCATGGGTGGACCCACAATACCATAACTGGTCTAACTTTTATTTTTGTTTTTATTACCAAAATAGAAACAATTCGAATTCTTGAATATATGACTTCGATAACTTTCATTACAGATCCATGTAGTTTGATTACAATTTCACTCTGATCCTTATAACTCTAATTTAAACAATTAATACTTTACAATCCCAATCTAATTTCAATATAGTCTCCTATCAATATCCACTAACTTGGACAGAAATCAAGCACACAAATCTCAAATCCATTTGCAGAGTCCAAAGTGACGGTCATTTAATGACTTGGGTAAATTTTATTATTGATTCATTTAGTTTGACTGAAGTTTGACTTTGATCTTTATAATTTTAATTTGAATAATTAGGATTTTACAATCCCGATTTGATTATAATGTAGTCCCTCGTCAATATCCATTAATAATTCGGATAGAAATCAAGCACATGAATCTCAAATCCATTTGTAGAGACTAAAGTGTCACTTTTGTAAAACTATATAGACAAATGGTGTTGAGATCATTCTTTTAAAATGGTCATGTGAGCTTAATATTTTTATTCAAATTTTGAATACGTATCATCGAGGGAGAATATTGAAACCATATTAAAATTATAAGATTTTAATTCTTTAAATTAAAACTATAAGGACCAAAGTAAAAACTTAGTTTCAAACTGCAAGGACCAATGGTGAAATCTACCCAAATGACTTGGGAAATGCCTAAAAGGGCATAACGCAAAAGGTGATTCTATTCAGACCCCAAAAAATTTCTCTCTAGCCCCATTTTTAAATCTCACTTGACATCCTTCAAAGTTTCTAACAAATACAGTCACTCCCTGTATTTTTTGAAATAATACTGACCTATATTTTTTTGAAACTATTATCAAGATTCTCTCTTAATCTAATTTATTGAAAAAAATAACAAGATTTTTCTTATTTTTGTAATGAATTCCGATAACAAATATTTATTTTTCAAGTACTCTATTAAAAAGTAAACAATTTAGATATATTATTTTTTTAAACAAAATTAATAATAAAAAATAAAATAGATTAATTTACAAATAAATGGTGTTTTGAGAAGGGAAAAAAAAAATTGAAACCAGAAAAAGAAAAATTCCTCTACTTTCTTTTCTCTCTTTTTCATTCCACTAATTCCAAAAACCGCAAGTTACACTTACACTTCGATCAGTTCCACAATGGACCACTTTTATAGTGTATGTTTGGCACATCTTCTACGCTACGATTTTTGCTTATTTTATCTTGAAAGTTGTGTCAGAGTATTAGTTATAATTTCTTCTTCTGCTACTTATAAGTTATGGGTAAAAACCAACTTACGAAAGTTGTAAAATAACTGTTTATTGTTAAATTTAAAATTTTTATTTTTAAATAAGAAATTTTAACGTAAATTCAACTATACTAAACACTGTAAAATTTAAATTCCCAGGTTGGGGTGAGACAATCACATCACAGTGGTCGCACCTTGTAGATCTGCATGCCCGTCAAGCAGATCAACAGATTCTGTAGGGTGTGCAGGACCACACCTACTGCTCATTATTTGGCCAATTGCATTATACTACGGAGTATCCTATTAGGGTTGCAAAAGTCTTTTAGGGACTGTTTGGAATTTGGATCAAGCTGGAAAAGGCAAAAGCCATTTTTCTAGAAACTTGCTTCCTCATTTTTTGACATTTTTATCAGGGTAATCAAAAAAGATCCAGAGTCTGTCGTGTTTTGAACTTTCAATTGTGGATTGTAATCTTGCAAATAAAAACAATTGGCAAGATGCAGAAATCAACTTTTTACAAAAAAAAATTCCAGATATGGAGAGGCCAAACAAGGCGTAAAGAGCAACAAAGAGAGAATGATCAGCAATACTAATTTTTAATCAAGGGTTTTATTTAGGGTGTAATTGGGTCTGGAGGCCTGTGACCCACCCAAGTATAGCCCTCCCCGCCTTGAGCCCGAGCCCGCCCATTTGTTATGAGTAGGGCCTGGACATTAGGGTCCATACCGAAGCCTATCCAATTGGGCCCACCAAAAGCCCGAGCCCATGACCCAAAATTATGGGTCATGGGCTGACATGGGTCGGTGCAGTTTTCAATTGCCTGGCTCACCGGAACATTAGCGGGAGCCTAACGGGCTTTGGTCGGATCCGATCGAGCCCCAAAACTTTTGGGCAATTTACACCCATAGTTTTATTTTACTTTCCTAATTTACTTTTCTCGTATTTCGTTTTCATGTATTACCCTAAGAAAAAGGGACATATAAAGATGAGGAACATTTTCTCTATCCAAATACACTGATACAAATTCATCAGCTGTGTTGCCGAAAGGAGATACTTTAAAGTAAAAGTTTTTTTTATTCCTTTTTTATAGAAGTCAATAAAGAGCAATATTCTTTTTTTTCTGGTGTACCTAAAAATAAATAATAAAAATAGCTGGGAGAAATCTGAAAATATAAAAATTTTATTTAAATTTATAAAGAAAAAAAATCTACGAAAGACAAGAAAATTAGTTTATTTATAAAGTAAAAATGATTTTTTTTGTCTTTAGTGTATTTTTTTAAAGTTATATGATTTTTTTTTATATTTTCGAACTCCTCTCGTCAAGATGAATCGAAAAATTATAAAATTTTGATCAAACAATTAAAAAAGTTTATTAAAGACTAAAAAACTCAAAAAAAACAAAATAATTAAAAAAATCATTTTAAAAGCTAAACCAAACAAGGCCTAAAATATTCTCATCCTTTGATCTCATCAACTAACTATGTTGAGTTTTTTATGCCAAATTATCACATCTTTTTACAATAAATGGACACTAGTAATTTACTCAAAAATGAAAAAGAACACTGGCTTCTCAAACAAAGGCTAATTGAAGTTGTCAATTTTTCTTTCCCCTTTTTTTTTTTATAAATAAAATAAGAACGAATGTTTGGTAAATGCACTTTAGGGTTTACGCTCCTTACGCTTTTGCATAGAAACACTTATAATTAATGCATCGGGCATGCTACCACTATTTAGGGGTGGTAATTAATGCACATTTAAAAAAAAACTTACACATTTTTTATATATTCAATGCACTTTCATATATATATATATATATATATACACACTTTTTCGCATATAAGTACACATTTTTCTTATTGTTTTCTTACTCCCTTTTTCTTGAGTTGCATTTTTTTTATATTAGGTGAAATTACTAAAACATCCTTCCATCTAGTTAAAAGTAAAAGTAATACAACATAAATAAAATGGTATTTGAGTAATTTTACCTAATCAAGATAAAAAAGAGAGTGTAATTGAATAAATGGGGGCCTGAAAACCACTATCCTATATTTTTTTTATATTATATCTTTTAAAAAAATTGAAGATAATTGAAAAAGACCAATATATAGGACGGGTATTGGTTAGCATTTTTTTATATTTTGGGTCCCTGTGGATCTTCCAAAATGGCCTTTCTTGATTCAAATCGTTAATTTTGTAGGTTTTATTTAGCAAATTATTCATGCAAAAAAAATTTACGACTCCACCCTAGTAACAAATTGAATTATATAATTTCAATTAAAACAAGTTAAATCCCTAAAGTTTTGTTCTGATCATTAGAGTTGACAAATTAATTGATTCTTGCAAAAAAAAAAGAAGAGAAAATCACATCTTTCAAAGTTATCATCCTTGAAAACCTTAATCGATGTAATTATGACTCATTTTTAAATTAAATATTCAAGATGATTTTCAGAGTTTTGCTTGAAAATAAGTCATAATTACATCGATTAAACGGTGATAACATTGAAAGATGTCATTTTTCAAATTTTTTGGCAAGAATAAGTTGGTTTTGTCATTCTCAATAAAATGGAGACTGAAATAGAATTTTAATTGTGATCAGAAAAAATTACAGGATTTAATTTATTATAATTGATAATTTGTTACTGAAGTCTTGGGGTCATTTTTGTAATTTCAATTTCAAAAAATTTGGAGAGAATTGAAGTAACCAATACGTAGGAGACAGCTATGACACATTTTCTAACCTTGTGCACACCAACCAATGAAAGTGAATCACGTATAGTCACAGACAACAGACAACGATAATCCTGACAGTGATTTCAGTCACGCTCAGCAGTAGGTGGGCACACGTGTCGAGACAGAAGTGGCGGAGCGTGGCCGTTATTTTAGCCTTCCGTTGTTTTTGGCCTTTGCCGAGAAAAATGTCAATCGCGACAGCAACGGCTTTTAATATTGGGAAATGTTAAAAACAGCCCAATAAATTAAAATATATCAAAAATATATCAAAAAATAATTTTTTTATTATTTTGTACTTCTTATTTATCGCCTATCTTTTAAAATTCCCTCTAATTAAACCTGTTGTGAAATTTCGGATTGGTCCTATTGGGGATCCCGAGTCAAGAATCAGGACATTGTGCTGGTTCCCTTTGGCACGCCGGAGTGAAAGTTAGGTACAACGCTGACTTCTATGTCAGTTGTCACTAACCAATGGGATTGTTGGAACTTTTGCTAAAAATATAAGGGGTAAACTACATTTCGCCCCCCCAAAGAATTGACTAATTTCCACTTTGGCCCTGAAGCAAATAATTTTCTCACTTTGGACCCTCGACTCTTGAATTGTTTACAATCAAGCTCAATCACTAGCTCCGTCTAACTATTTAACGAAGGATGACGCGTGGTGCCTACATGGGAATCTAGATCCATACCCATTTCCTCAAATTCTAACCCAATTCTCAAACACATAACCAGCAAAAGAAAAAAAAAGGGAAAACCCCCTATCTCCCCTCCTTTTTACCCTAACCATGTTCCACATTCATCAGACTCACCATCACCGCCATTGTCGCTGTTATGAGATAAATGAGAGAGAGAGAGAGAGAGAGATTTTTTCTACATTTTCATCACCACTAGGCGTGCATGTGCCCACACCTACATGCACACGAGGCAAGAGAGGGAGAGAGAAGGCAATTAGGGCGGCTATGGTGTGTGCATTCACGGCGCTTGGCATTTTGGGGGAGGATCTATTTGGGGGAGGATTCAAGGTGGTGGGTGTTTAGGGTTAAGGTTATGGTTTGATTTAGGGAAAGGATTTTGGGTTATAGTGTTTTTTCTTTTCTTTTTAGGGAAGGTGTTTGGGCTTGGTTTTGAGGTTGGATTGGGTTGAGTTGGGTCTGGAATCCCATGCGGCGCCCTTATGGCGCTTACGTGTAATATTCTGTTAGAGAATTGAATGGAAGTTATGAATTGGGCTTGATTGCAATCAAGTCCAAAGTTGAGGGTCTAAAGTAGGAAAATTACTTGTTTGAGGGATAAATTAGAAATCCCTCAATACTTTGAGGGGACAAAGTGAAGTTTACCCAAAATATAATTTTATCAATTTGTTTCTTCAATTACTTGGTTTTTACATAATTATTAGAGTGGTACATTTCAAATTGGGGGATGAGTTACTAAGAGACTTGGCTAAATATTTATTTTTTGGGGCTAATTTAGCCAGTAAATCTTAAAAAATTGCATAGATCATGCTAGTTATAAAAACTCACAAATTTAACTTTACTACAATTCTTAATCTTTTATTTTGTTTCTAATTTTTTTATTACTTTTTTTATAGAGAGGTTCACGGAGTTGGAGAATCCACGATCAGATTAGCTAAACAATAATTTTAGTTAATTTAATTAGTGAATTTTTCAAAAAATGTTCACATCAAACTAGTTAAAATAACCCACAAATTTTACTTTGTTACAAAAATGACTATGAACTCTTCATCTAGTCTTTACTTTTTAATTATTTTCTCAAATAGAGAGGCTGATGGAGTTTAAAGTTTAAAAATTTCCAGAATTTAAAATGAATAATTTAGATTCATTTGAGCGTGTGAATCCCATTTAACTAAATGAATAAGAATCATTTATTTTGAATTTTGATAACTCTTCTTAGTTTAAATTCTAATACCGTAGCAGTGTTAAAGAGAAAAACAAATAATAAAGATTAAATCTAAGTCGTTAGATGCATCAACTATTATATTTTGTCTTTCTTTCTTTTCAACTAAACTTTTTAATCCAAACACAGCCTAAGTTTTGTCAGAGCTTTGATTTAGCTTTTTATGAATGGAAATAAAAGAATCTAGCATGATGAGTGGCCATACTCAGTCAATCTAATCATTCCACCATTTTCATGAGGAAGCAATTAAAATCCTAAAACTTCAAATCAATGAATGGTATAAGTTGACAAAGATCTCTGAAATTGCCATTTTCAATATTAATGGACCACCGCTGGTCAACTTCAGCACAATTTTGTGGATCTTTAGGTCGTCCATGTATGGTGCCTCCAAACACACTCAAGTAGCCTAAAAAGCTAGTTCATGGCCACCTTTTGTTCTCTCCCAAAAGCTCTTAAAAAAATCCGAGGTGGCCCACCCACAGGAATCATTTGGGTCCAATGACATGCAATGTCTTGATATTGGAACTATAATAATATTTTTTTTTTATAAATTTTAATTTAAAATTTAAAATATTATTTATGTATAGTATAATTTTCTAAAATAATTTTAAAATATTACTTATGTACAATATTTTTTAGACTTTTATTCTTTTATAAGCTACAAAACTAATTTTAAAATACTATTTATCTATGTACTATATATACGATAAAAATGTAGTTTTCTAAATAAATAAGAAGCCTCCTCATTGTTTTTTTCTCTCCTAAGTGGCATTTTCTTAATAAATATATATTTTAATTTATTTTGTAGTTATTTTATTAAATAAACTATAAATTAATTTTTTTTAAGAGACCCTCTCTAAAATAGTAATGTTAAATAAAAAGAAAGAAAATCCCCGAATCACTACAAAATTAAAGTTTTCATAAAACTGCCCAACCAATCCAATCAATACACAATTTCTATTATTTTCATTTAAGCAACATCATCAATGAACACACAAAACAGTTTTTCTTGGATGAAAAATAAGTAGTCATTTTCTTCTCATTTTTCCAATCTTTTTTCTTGTGAACAAAACAAACAATAAGTTAGACATATTGTCTCTCTTAATTTAAATGATAAAGTTTCAAAAGGTAATTAAAGTATAAATTTAAATTAAACTGATTAAATAAAAAAAATTCAAAATATTATAATAAATTATTCGTGAACAACACGAGGTCAATACTTGTGTGTATATATACACACACACATGTATGGTTTGGGTTTCTTGTTAATTAAATTTAAAATTATTGAGTAATTAATATTTGTTAGTATTTTATGAGTTTTTTTTTTTTTTTTTTAAATTAGTCGTAGTTGCAGAGTAATTTCACAAATTATAGAGAATGTTTATGTATTTATCAAAAATCATAAGGGAGGCCTGTGTAATTTGCCCAAAAGGTTTTAGGGGGTGGAGTTAGGTGTTAGTGTTTAATCTAATAGGGAGTTTCTTTGCATATTTACTAAATGAGATAAATTACAATGGGGTATATCGAATTCAATAAGTCTATGTACTAAGAATTAAACCACATAAAATGGTTAAGAAAATAAATGTAAAGCAAAGATTTTCGATCTCAGTATTTTGTGGAACAAACCCATAACAAATCTCATACATACAATTAAGTTTCCCAATCACTTCTTGCGGATCAATTCTTGATCTGTAGCATTTCTCGATCCAATTTTGCCCTAATTTTTTTTATTGTTGGCTTTTGCTACTATATATTAGTCTAACCAAACAAACGGGACCAAAGTGTTAATTAAAATATGTCTACTTCTAATGCTACAACTTGTACATGACTTTATGGAGGGAACCATTTTGAGGGGGCCAAAGCAGAATTTGAACTTATTATGGAAATTATTGGATGGACCATGCAATTACATAGCTATCTATCATCTTCATCACAGTACCATTTGTTCATGGATTTGTCCACACTCGTGCATGGAACTAAATTATAATCGCTCAGAACCACTTAACGCTTGTGTCCAAACAAGAATGGGACAATCAATGTCTCGGCACACTCGAAGGGACAACACACGCCCTGTCATCGCTACATCCCAGGCTTTCCAAAATGAATTGATATCATCAAATCTTGTTCAAATTGTTGGGGCCACTGTCAAATGCCCATAACTTGACTAGTGACTATTCAAATTTGTCTCCCCACTGCAATATTAAAGGTGAGCGATAATTAGCGTTTGTGAGGTTGATGGGCTATGTTTTCAAGCTAAGACCAATCATATTTAGTAGAGCTGTTAAATGGGCCGGTTTGATTCCGTCCAGTTCGAATATAGTTTAAGTTTTTCGAGTTTTGAATCGAGCTGAGCCAAAAAAAATCAGATTGGGCTCGGACCGGACTTAACTTTATTAGTGGTCGATCCAATCTAAAAATTAAACTTTTTTACCTCGGGCTTGGACTCGGATTGGGCTTTGAATCAAGCTCGTTCAAGCTTGAATTAGGGCCGAACTTTAAACGAGCTCGTTCGGACTCGAACTTGGGCCAAAATTATTTTTAAGGATGAGAGAGAGAGATTGAAAATCAAATACCTACTAAAAATAATTGATCAAAATTTTTTTTTTTAAAAAAATTTAATTTATTATGTAAAATTATAAAAATTTTCTTCTATATTTACAATTTGTGGCATTTTTTTATACTGTATTTGGGCTTAAATTTATACCATGTTCTGGATAAGAGAGAAAAAAAAATCAGATCGGATTCGGATTTAGGTTCATTCGGGTTCGGACTTGGGTTTAGGCTCATTCGGACTCGGGTCTACTCGGACTTTCGGGCTTAATTTTAATGAAAAGTCCAAGCCTGTTATTTAGCGGGTTCAGGACCGTTCGAGCTCAGATCAAGCTAGGTCTGTACAGAATTGGACTGGGCTCGGGCGGCCCACGATCGATTCAGCCCGTTTGACAGCTCTAATATTTAGTGTCGTACATAGAACTGTTAAATAATCATGTCGTGATAATCTAATTCATTTATTTTTGTACTTGTCATCTTTCGTGCCGTGTCATTATTTTTTTTAATGAGTTTAATATATCAAAAATCTAAAATCAGTTAATATTTGCTCAAATAAACGTGTTGTGTTCTTGCCCTGAAAACAATGGTCTGACTTGATCCATCACTATGCCGTACCGATGCTTTAATGTGCCAGCCCATCCCCAACCCAATTGACACCTCTAGTCATAAGCTTGATTTTGTGGTAATGTCAATGTATGAGTTCACAATTTATCATTAACCAATTATATATCACACACAAATGATAACACCTTCCAAGGGTCATTTTAAGGTTAGATCTTTTTTATAATTACCCTTTGTTATTGCTTCTTTATACAGACTGATTGAGTAAATCTCTTTTTAACATGCGATGTATTGAATCCACAAGAAAAAAAAATAATGAAAAAACTCTACAATATCATTATTCCCAACGGTACTTACAACTTTATTTATAGCAGATGTGGTCAAAGTTGCCAAAAACATAGAATAATTAAAGAAATACTTAAAAAAACTATCAAAAATAGCAAATTTTAATAAAGTTTAAATTTTGGAAACTAGAATATTAAAGAAATCTTTCACAAAAAAACTAGCCAAAATCAAAGCCTTTTAAGCCAAGAACTTAGTAAATCAAATCTCCTTAAAAATAGCAAAAGCTCATAACTAAGGGCCTAGACAATAAGTGAAATAACCAATCACAATCACGGTAATCTTCATGCAACTTAAAATACTTGGATTGACACTCATCTTTTAGGTCCAGTTTGGTTATTATTATTATTTATTTATTTTTAATATTTTTTTGGTCGTTTGATCAAAATTTTATATTTTTTCAATTTATCTCGACAAGAAGAGTCAAAAATAAAAAAATCATCTAATTTGAAAACAAGTTCACTAACAATGAAAAATAAATATTTTAGATATTTCTTTGAAATAAAAATGATTTAACAGACTATATAAATTAAAATATATAACAATGATAAAATGTGTACGAGAGATATAATTAATTGAAAACAGTATCTATAAAATTAATTTTTTATTTATAATACATTATATTTTTAGTTGAGAAAATGAGCGAGAATTGTATCATTCAAGATAGTCCAATGCACAAAACTTAAATAGGATTTTTAAATAAGTTCGAGTTTTATTTGAGTAAAAATCTAACCCACGTAACTGGGATCTCAAAGTACCTAGATGGGGGGATTATTGGGTTGACGACCTTTTGAATGTTGGGCTGAGAAGATTGGGTCGTGGGCTAGACATTGGGTTGAAGACCTTACAAAGCCCACAACAAGAGCCTCGCAAAGCCCACGAAGACTTGGGGGAGGAGGGTTTCCATGAAGCCCATTTCATAATTTTACATAAAAGACGATAAATACACTGGAGTTTCTATTTGCAAACCTAAGTGGTCTCAGGATACACCAATTTCTAAGTACACCCCAACTTTATTGTAAATTTACAAATTTAACTTGGTATAAATTATTTTAATACAAAAATACTCTTATGTATACCACAATTTTTTAATACATTAAAAACTTACCAATAATCTCAGTACACCATAAATTCCTTAATTCCCTTCCCTTTAAAAAAAGGTTCTTTCTTACTGATCCAATTTCGTAATTCTCTTTTCTTCAAAAATAAAATATAAAAAGAATTTCTTTCTTAACCATAATTTCTTAATTCTCCTCTTTCAAAAATTTTCTTTCTTCCTAAACCTTCGGTGCCTTACTCCACAGTCCACACGCATCAACGGAACATGATGTCGAAAGACCTGAACATAGTTCTAAGAGTTGTGAATATTACTAGGTTTTGAACACTTACACAAGCATGAATAATATACCTTTGATAGGTCGTTACGACATGACACGTTTATTTGAACAAAATTTAAATAATTTTAGATTTTTGATATATTTAACTCATTCATAAAAAAAAATCACGGCACGGTAAGACAGAAAACACGAATGAGGCGGGCCAATAAGACGTGTCAGGTCTAGATTTT
>BRYE01000007.1:4636602-4639102 GCA_030159115.1 Actinidia arguta var. hypoleuca
TTCCCATAATATAGCAATTTTCTAGTTCGATGTTTTGAGCAACTGCATAAAACGAGGCATACCTGATACAGAAGGAAATGAACATTTAGACAAGCTTTCCTTTAAACCATAAACTTTGGCTTAGAGATTTTGCTCTTACTTACTTGCACAAATTCTCCCATACAATAACCTATCGAAAAATGCAAAAATATCAGTGTTGCGGCACATGAAGCACATTCAAGTCCAAATGATAGCACAAGAAAAATGATGCATTAATCAGGTTAGAAGAAAGCATTTTCCCTACACCACGAGGCCGGCTAATGGAAACATTGAGTCTTTAATCCCCAGTCAGCACCAAAATTAAAGGCCATGTCAATAGGAACATTTAGGGCGAACTTGCCACATCACTTTGCAATAAAAATACATCTCCATCTATATAAATTTAAAAGATAAAATACCAACGCGTCAAAAAAAATTTGACAAATGATTTAAATGTTAAATTTACCTATATTGAAATGCAATGGAAAATCATTCAACATTTATTTTAGTCAAGATGACACCACAAATTTATGAGATCAAGTAGGGAAATAAAATGACAAATTATACACAGTAGAATCCAGTTGGATTTCTCTCTCCCCTGCACTTCTAGTCATAAATAATGAATGTTGAACCGGAATTCATTGACAATATTGCCAAAGCTCAAGAGTAATTCAAGTTAGACGCATTTCTAGAATGCCTTAACGGGAATAATTTTTTATAGGTTGATTTCGACGTGATTATTTGAATGAGATTGCATGCGTGTGTGTGCGTGTGAGACAGAGAGAGTGTTCCTTAGTTAAAATAGCGTGGACGCCTAGAAATGTATACAATTTTTTTCAAGTGTTAATAAATAGGTCAAAATCTGAATGTATTGCAACCTTTTCTTTTTTGTAAATATAACTAAATACAATATTATGTAAACACGAAGTGCCATCATAAATTTCGACTTTCATTTTTTTTCTCTAATCTGATTCTACTGTATATTTTCTCCTTTGTAGCTTTTCTTTTGTTGCTTTGGTATTCAAGTGTTTGAGAAGTTCTATCCTAACAGAAGTTCCATCCCAATTGGTTCTGATTAGATTCTTGCAACAAACTGAGGAATCAAAGTTCTAGAGCAGAATGCTCACCCACATTCGGAGGTTTCTGCAACCAAGGTCCAAATATAGGAAGACAAGTGTTTGTGTCGGTGAGTGCACACATGAGAGAGAGAGTTGATGTCTAC
Organism: Actinidia arguta var. hypoleuca; assembly: GCA_030159115.1. NCBI lineage: Eukaryota > Viridiplantae > Streptophyta > Magnoliopsida > Ericales > Actinidiaceae > Actinidia > Actinidia arguta. The sequence goes on from BRYE01000007.1 coordinate 4,637,843, forward strand.
ATAACTAAAAAATTGTATTCATTAGCAGAAGAAGCCGGCACTTGTCTAGAAGCCGACACTGTTTAGATGGTAACAAACGTTACGAAACTCTATAAAAATTATATCGACTAATGAATTTCCCTAGAAAAACCCAAGTAGACCACATGGGTCATTGAATCCCCAAAAGAAATGAGATCTGATCTTGATGATGAATGCAGTAATTAATATCTAGCATCAATTATGGCATAAGGCATTGTGGACTACAATACTACTACAGGGAAATACTTGGAAGTCACGGGTGGACCAAGTCTTCCAAGTCTAGCCTACCCTGTGAAGCAACATAAAGAACATTTAGGGGAAGTACAAACAAATAAATATTTTTTTTTATAAGTACGTAAAAGTCTATAACTAAAGAGGCATAAAGAGTAGCAAACAAATAAATCCTTAAACATCAAATTCAAAATATTATTAATACTATGAAAACTGAAGGTTATGCCTTGGAATTAGTATCAAGAACTCTTCAAAACTCTGATCATAAGACTTACAGTCATAGTGGGTGCTAAAACAGAAAGAAAGTCAAAACATATAAGAAGATGTGCTTATTATAGGATTACAAATCTATGAACTTCATTGATTGTTGGGAATACCAAATGTATGGTGTTGATTAAAAGTGAAACATCTATAGATGCTTTTCATCAAGCAAGCACATCTAGTTATTCTGAGTTCAATATATGACGATGTCTTAATCTGTTCTTTAAGTGAGAAATGCTCAATGGCACCTGGGTTACACCAATTGACACCAAAAATAAAAGAAGTGTATCAAATTATGTGAATATATTGTGTAATTTTTAATGGAGATGATAGTGGGAGAGGAAGACTGAAACTGACATGGGATGCAATGATAAAAAAAGATATGAAATTACTAAATTTAAGAGAACACAACTGTTAAGAAGAGGAGAATGAAGGAAAAGGATCCACGCAACCAACCCAAGTGATTTGGGACACAAGGCTTTGTTTGGATTGGTTTGGAGTATTTTGTCGTGCCCAGTGCCATAGACATAGGCATCAGGTGAATCCGATAATTACCCGACATAGCCGAATCCATGTAATATATACAATAAGCAATTGGTTAAATAGCAATTTGGTTCTAACTTTGCATATTGATGAATCAGTAAAAGAATGATTCACAAGGCCATGCCCAACAAAGTAATTTCACATGAAGACAAACACTAAATAAAAAGGAAATAATGGCAATGAATTACACATGCACAACAAGAATTC
>BRYE01000007.1:4644102-4646602 GCA_030159115.1 Actinidia arguta var. hypoleuca
AGATTCGGAGATTTTCTCATTAGAGACCTATTCAGGTTCTTATTTGTCCCAACAATGAACAACCTTGGGATGAACTGAATGTCTTTTCCTCGCCTTTATAATTTTCGGCGGAAGATATAGCCTCTATTTCAGATATTTTATCAGCAAGAAACTACGAGAGTGCATGAATATTTTCTACTTGCAATAAGTTTGAGACAATATAAGCTTCTTTTGTCCTTGAATAGTCATGGTTTCTCTTTTCCTCTCTCTTCACTGAATGGATATAAAGAATAAAATTGAAGGGTTGTGAAGAATAACCAACGAGTCCACATATACCAAATGTGAAAATATGCAACATTGTGAGTTTTCCATAAAATTCTAAGGCCGAAATGGCATTACCTGCATTGGTGTAGATCAACCTTGATATCGGTTGTCTTCACAAGACAAGACAATGAGATGCTCAATGAACTCATACATGGGAATTTGGGTATCTATTGACAAGGACATAAGCACTCCGACGCTTTGACTTCGTGAATGCAACCTGTTTCGCATTTCGTGATACTATAGTGCTTTCTTGCAAAGTGCATTTACACAGCCAATGGCAAGGAACAAATCTCTCATTCACTTATGTACCTAAGGAAACTTAGCTTTATTTTCCCACAACCTGTTGGAAGATAAGTTTGATATTCCAGCATGGTTTTTAATAGGTAAAGCAAGTGAAGGAAAAAGCCGAATGAATCATTTTAAGAGCCACTATAAAACACTTCCAAAATTTAACTTCTTGTTCGAGCTATTTGTTGAGTAAACATTGATATGATTTGAGACAAATTACTAATATCTATTAATGGAAATCTAGAAAAAAATTAATATAGAGAGCATATAAATTCATAAAACAGGGGGAGTTGATGGAATCTTACTCCCAAGGGACATCTCCCACAAGCATCCAATCACCACCATCTTTATCCTCATGTAAACACATACTCGGACCCATGGAGAATATCCCTAAACTTGCTCTCACTTGGCGTTTCCTTCCCTAGAGCTCCATGGGATTCACATTGACCTGAAATTGTAATCGAATGCCAGTAACTTAATCCATACCATATGGTGCTTTTTTTAGTTCTTAATTGTTAGCGCACATCCGTGATATCCCAAAAATAGCAATGAATTAAGTATTGAAGCTACTAAATTAGTTCACCTATAGTAAAGCAGCTGAACATCTTCTCAAGAGCAGACAAAAGTTCTTGATATATAGATTACATCCGCAGATCTGCTTTCCTCAGATAAGGAGCACCGTCCATGCTGACCTTGACAAATGGGACCTAGTTTTCCATCACCTTCATCATTGTTTTTTAAAGTGTTAGCCAATGTATTCATCCTAAAAGATCTTATAAGAGGTCAACCAACTAACTGTGCCCTGTAATGGAAGACGCATCAGTAGAAGTAATTCTAATTAAATCAAAACCTGTTGGTATACACATGCACGTACAAGTCTGTCATCATTTCACTTCTTCTTTTTGTATCAAATTCCTTTCTTTGGTGGATTCTTCACTGACTTTTCAGCAGGTGGTGCACTGCTACTGTTGTTAGAAGCCTTAATTTCGGCATGGTTGGTTCCATTGCATTCAGCTCATGGAGATTGTGGTTTGAGCACTGAGATTGTTGTCCAGATAGGGAGGTGTTGCCGAAGCAGCTATTGTTGAATGCTATTCTACTGCTGTTGCATCAGAAGCTACTATAACTGAGCCATTTTTAACTAAACAAACAAAAACTTTCAGGACCTCAAAAGTGCCTGGATTCTTAAATTCTTTCCACTATACAGTAATGCCTGAAAAAACTAGTGAAGCAGGTTCTTCAATTGCAGATAACTCCTCAACAAAGGAAAAAACTACCTTGAGTAACATATCTGGATCTCCACGGGGCAAACAGGGCAACCAACTTGTAGACAACATTTGGAACAATATTAACAACAGAATTTGTAAGCCCATCCTTCTCAAGAATCATACTTTGTTATTCGGGAGCATTAGGCAGATGTGGATGCCATTTTATTTTTGTGCAACCAAAAGCTGTTGTTGTTGGTGCTGTGGTGTTAGCATCTGGAGTTGATTAATGGAGTGAGTACCGTACATAATGATTTCTGTTGCAGGAAAAACCCAGAGTCTAGCTTATAGCTTATCCAGACCCTAGCAAAATGGAGAACAGTAAAACAGCAGCACAAAATACAATAATCTATGTTACATTGACTCTTAGAAAGCTATGTAATACCAATGTGAGACACTCGACACTCAACACCCGAATATGGCCGTGGGATGTGTATCCTACACGTGTAGATGATTTTCATCAAGTAAGCACACATAGAGATCTTAAGTTCAATATATAATGATGTGTGAAACTTCTCATATATTATGCTTGAAATGCTCAATGGCACCCGATAACACCAATTGACACTAGAAAATAAAAGTATATGAAATGATGACACAATTTTGTCATGCAATGTTAATGAAATGCTAGTGGGAGGGGGAGG
>BRYE01000007.1:4674102-4684102 GCA_030159115.1 Actinidia arguta var. hypoleuca
TTAAAATAATTATTGATAATTATAATTAACCGACATCTTCAAATTTCTTTAAGACCTTCCATTTAATTTATTTGATATGTCGAATATAAAATAAACTTATAAGGTTTAACATAATCAAAAATTATAAGCTTTCGCAAGAAAAAAATAAGCTTCCACGCACTTGACCTATCTAAAAGGAAAAAATAGTTTTTTAGACGATTTTCTTGGGGATAAAAATATTTTTTTCTGTATTTAATAAACTTTTTATCTAAATTAAATAAAAATTTACATTTTCAGAATTCTAGATATAGAAAAATATAATATTTTGATTAAATGATGAAAAAAACTTTATCATATTTTCCATATGAGAGGAGAGAGAGTGTGTTCAACAACTAACTCCAAACAAAAAAAGGGATCGATATACCAGATTGATCATAGAAATCTGAATTTCTTTACAGTGTCAAGTTCATCTGAGGGACGGGAGGGAAAGAATTTCTTTACAGTGTTGATATTTGAAGCGATTGAGAGAGAAAAGAGTACAATGGCCTATGAGAAGGGAGAGAGGAGCGTGTGATTGAGAGAGAGAGAGAGAGAGAGAGAGAGAGAGAGAGAGAGAGAGAGAGGCAGATAGACAAACAGATAGGGCTGCTCACGGGTCGGATCGGATCGGGTTTGGGGTCACTCGACATCCGATCCGAACTAACCGGATTGAAAAATTTTGAATCCGAATCCGATCCAATGGATGGGCGGGTGGGGTCGGTTCGGGTGGAACTTGGTCGAATTAGGGGTCGGGTTGGGTGAAATTATGGATTTTAGTGTAATATTTTATCGGGTTGGGCGGTCGGGTTGGGCGATTGAATGGCCCGATATCCGATCCGAATGTGGTCGGATTAGTCGACATAAATCCGTTATTCATCCGAAGAATGAACGGATTTGCTCGGGTTCGGGTCGGGTCGGGTCGGTCGGGTTGGTGGATGGATCGGATATTTGCACAGCCCTACAAACAGACGGACGGAGAGAGGCGTGTGCGAGGACGAAAAATGCTAGGCTTACAACAATTTGTGTACAACAAGTGTACAACATCCGTGAAACGACGTCGTTTTTGTCGAATTAATACAAAATGACGAGAAATGGAGTCGGTTAAATGGAACGACGTCGTTTTGCATTAATTCGACAAAAACGACGTTGTTTCACTGATGTTGTACACTTATTGTACACAAAATGTTGTAACTGTAGCACTCCTCGTGCGAGGACGGAGATTGGAGGGTCTGCCACAGCAGGTCCATGCGTGTGTTTGTTGTAGGCTAATGTCTGCCAGCACAGGTCTATACACGTGTCCGTTTTAGGCTAGGGTCTGCCAGAGGAGGTCTATGCATATGTCCATTTTAGGCTAGGAGTCTACAAATCCAATTCCAATCCAAAACAACCCTAAACCTAACTCTAACCCTTCCCCTTCGCCTTCCCTAAGAGCATCTCCAATGCACTTGATAATAAAAGTGTACTAAAATGTCAATTAAAGTGTACACAATCAAAAATGGATTCCAATTAAGTGTTCTATATGTTGATTAATTTGTAGAGTCATTGGATCTCCAATGACCTAGCCAAAATTGTGTTTTAAAGATGGGAACTAAATCCCAAGAAAAAATAAAAAAACACGTACAAATAAAAAAACAAAAAAAAAATCCTTTTTGTGAAATCATATAATACTGTGAAATTAGAGGCAAGATCTCTCTAGCTTGATCTTGACTAAATTTTAATTTTGAAATCTGAAATAAAACGAACGACGATTATAAACTCAATTTGACATCGCGATCTTCTACCATATTCTTTTCGTGCCTGATCACAAACAGAGACATAGGCTCTAATACGTGATCTATTTCGCTATATCTTTTACGATATTATATATATATATGAGTGTGTAACCCTAAAGAGTTGTGAATGCACACATAAATATAGGATACGATAGTGAATTCAAAAGGTCAATAAAGATTGAACCTCCTATTGCAATTAAGAAAACCTAATTCATCATTAATCAAATTCATTTTTTATAATAATTGCACTTTCGTCCTTATCTCAAAATTATATTTCAAGCTCCATATTATTAAATACTTATTAATCTCCGTGCGTTAAAATCACACATACTCATTACTTAAAATAATTATTGATAACTATAATTAATCGACATATTCAAAATTTCTTTAAAACCTTCCATTTAACTTATTTGATATGTCGGGATATAAAATACACCTATAGAGTTTGACATAATCAAAACTTATAAGCTCCCGCAAGAAAAAATAAACTTCCACGCACTTGACCTATCTAAAAGAAAAAATAGTTTTTTAGATGGTTTTCTTGGGGATAAAAACATTTTTTTTATCTTTAATGAACTTTTTATCTAAATTAGATAAAAAAAAATTACATTTTCGGAATCCTCTCGTCAAGAGGAATAGGAAAAATATAAGATTTTGATTAAATGGTGAAAAAAAATCACTAAATACAAAAATAATCTTAGATTTATACTATTTTAAAATTTTCAATGTGGTCATGTGCATGGTATATGACTACTTATGTCCACAAATGTTAATAGATGTGGACGTAGGGTGCATGCACATTACAACTGTTTTCAAAATTCAAGATTTAATATATTCCAATTTAAATTATGAAATACGAAAGTGAAATCTGACTAAAAGTTGAAGGGTGTAAAATAAAAATTATTCTTCTATCAATAATATGTAGAGAGTTAAAGGAATTGGTCCTAATTGAAAAAAGTTATTAAATTAAGGGCTAATGTGATGATTTTTTTTTTTTGTTTAAGGGCTAAAGTAAAAATTGGTCAATACTTGTAAGTTGGAAAAAAAAATCCGTAACCACTTCCTCTCAATCGGATTTTTTTCCACACAAGAACCATACAAACACACCATCGCAACAAAGGAGAAATGGAACATGGATCCTTCTGCTGTGTGGGAAAAAAATCTAATAAACCATTCAGCCTTGGACAAAATGCCAATTGATGGACTCGATTCCCAGCGGAGCCCATAGTTGACTTAGATGGTTAGGGCATTGTTGCCAAATCCTATTTTGTCCAATTTTTAGTTTAGCAAATCACTTTTTTTTTACTTGTTCCAATAGCATTCTTATTTTATTTAGACTTAATTAAACTATTCTTTATTAAAAAATATTTTGAAATGCACGATTTTTTTTTTATTACTCGGTATCCCCCCCCCCCCCCAAAAAAAAAAAGAGTTTAGGAGTTGATCAATGTTTCCCCACTAGTCACAATACCGGAATAGGAAGGTGGATAGGGAGGTTGCTGGAGGTCGATTTTTTTTGTTTAGACTCCATATTGTTTCTAAGGAGGCTCCATTCACGTCGATCTGGACCAATTTTGTCACTATTTTATTTACACATAAATTTGTAGCACGGATTCCAGAAGTTAGATTCTCAAGGGGTTACTCTTTTATGGGTGCTACATAATCGGTCATTCAAATTCATGTAACGATAAATTTGTGGACTCAAACATCGGTAGTGACACAATAACTACACTTCTGACACTAGATACGATTCACCAAGGCTGGCACGACTACCACCTTTTATGTTAATATCCAGATAATTAGCCACTAAAAAAGTTCGAACTTGAGACCCGAATGTTGAAACCCGTGGTCTTTTTCATTCGAACAAACCGACAATCCCAATGTTAAAAAAGAAAAAGCAAAAGAAGATCTCTTGCTCCAAATACACCAAAACAAAGAATATTACTAGGATATGAGGATGTACAAAAGACAAGAACATTTCATTATTAATTAATCATTTAGAATATTTAATAAATCATAACATTATTGGTCCTTGTAGTGGCATTCCACTGCAAATTATCAGCATGTACATAGAAAAGAATGCTTAAAAAAACAATTCAGAAAGCAGAATCGTATCAATGATTTTTCGAAGTAGTATCCCAACATACGTTCTTTAATCTAATGACACCTAAGTTATGAGCCCATATTTTCATATGCCCCCCAAAGTCATCCTTCTCTTATTTAATTTAATCCATTCACAACCATATTATAACCCGCCCACTTGGACATAATTTTTTTAAATAAAAAACACACGTAATTTTTTAATAAAATTATTTATTTACTTTCAGTGAACTTATTTTAAATGTTTTTTATTTTTTTAATTTATCTTGATTAGAGAAATTAAAAAAATTATATTTACAAAAAAGCTACTAAAATCAAAATCAATTAATATTATTTTTTTGTCTTCAATAGATTTTGTTTTTGTAAATATAATTTTATTTTTTTATTTTTCAATTCCTCTAACTAGACAAACCAGAAAAGTAAAATATTTTAACCAAAAGATAAAAACAATTCACCATAAGCAAAAACGGTTTTCCAATGGACGGTGATTAATGCATATTGTCACAAATATTTAAATATATTTTTACATATTTTATTATTTTTAACACACATCAATACACTTTTTACCTATTAACTATCACCCATAAGCGGTGGATAGCACTTTCCAAGCAAAAGTAAGCAAATTATAAAAAGTCAAGTTGTTATCTTGAAAGGAGCCTAAAATTTACGTGTTTCCAGATTCCCATTGAATATAGTTTGCTAATGACTTTTGGGACTTGGCTTCTCTGTTGTCCCTTATATAGACTGCATTGTGGTAGTTTAAGAATTTTAGATCTAATTTTGAATCCATTTTAATGATTCAAACCATTCATATTGTAGATTCCATCGTAAAGATTAGTATTATAAAAAATCACACTAATCGGATATACTGTTTTATAACTTAATAAATGAGTGCGACGCACATGATTATATTCATTTATCTTGAAATAAATTATATTGATTGACTATTGATTTGTATCCGATCAACGCGATTTTTAAAGCTATTAACCTCTTCAATGAGGTCTACAATATGAACAGTTTGGATCAACAAAATGAGCTCAAACCAGAGTCCAAAAAACTTATACTGCATTGACGTAGTCTATTTTAGGACCGCAGATAAGCGAAATACTTATTACTCCAATCCCTTGTCCTAATCATAAACAAAAAGCAAGAAAATACTTATTATTCTAATCCCTTGTCATAATCATAATCAAAAAGCAAGATAGGGTTCAAATTTAAAGGTTTTTAATGGTTTGTCCACTTAAAACCCTATCAGGTTTCCACCCCCAAAAGTACAACCCAGCGTTGACAGCACAAGCAGAAACAAAATGCATTATAAGTAGGCACCAGAGGCTTGAAAGAGAGGTTTAATTAGCTTTTCACGAGTCTTCACGAGCTTTTTTTTTTTTTTAACAGCAAAAAATAAGTATTATTAAAACTCAAAAAGAGAATACATCGAGATATAAAGAGCTGGTAAAACATAATATCATTGTTACGAATGTTAATCCCAACTAGGATTAATACCAACACCGCAACCAATTATGTGAAGTCAAAGAGAAAACACTTGCTTTCTAATAGAGAGAGTTGATAAGTCACCAACTCAAGTAGAGAACTAAGTATAAACCCAAACCTAAAAAGGGAAAAATACATGAAAATCATTACACCAACACCGCAATCAATTATGTGAAGTCAAAGAGAAAACACTTGCTTTCTAATAGAGAGAGTTGATAAGTCACCAACTCAAGTAGAGAACTAAGTATAAACCCAAACCTAAAAAGGGAAAAATACATGAAAATCATTACACCAACACCGCAATCAATTATGTGAAGTCAAAGAGAAAACACTTGCTTTCTAACAGGGATAGTTGATAAGTCACCAACTCAAGTAGAGAACTGAGCATAAACCCAAACCTAAAAAGGGAAAAATACATGAAAATCATTACAAAAGTAAATCTCCACATTCAAGAACTCAATTATCGACAACATCACCCAAGATTCAACACCAACAGCACAACAAATATCATAAAAGCAGCATCCCATCTTCACGAGCTTTTTTAATCAGTCTTTCCATAAAATTTAATATGCTTATATAGTTATGGATGTGTTAACATCTGTTTGGAGTCTACAATTTTATGTTAAAGAAATGGAGTTTCTGAAACATCTGTTTGGCCACTTAGTAGTTGTAGTACACTTGTATGCACAATATTGGAGTGTGGGTGATCAACCGTTTTGGGTGTTCTCGTGGACTCCTGGCGTATTGGTGTGTTTTGTTGGAAATAGTGGAGTTTGTTAAGTGGAGAAAGTAAACCTGTCAACTAGGGGTGCAATTTTAGATCCGAACCGACCAAAAAAACCGATGAAAGTGATCGGGTTTCGGTCGGTTTTAGCCAATGAAAAAAAAGTCGGTTTCGTTTTTGAAAATTTTAATTTTTAAAATTTTTAATAGTGATATTTACCAATACTCAATGGCCACCTCTATTTCCTTGCTCTAGAGTTATCTCGATGCCTCCAGTATTTTTTTCTGCTCTCAAGCGTCTTAGGTTTCTCAGAAGTTGCTATTTGTATGAAAAATAGCGAGATCTTAGTTCCATATAATTATTAAAAGCAACATATATTGAATTTTTAATGGATATTCTAACTCTATACCCCAATTCAATTCTATATAATACAGTCAGTAACTTATTATTTCTGTAAAATAGTAGACACTCTCCCAACAAAAAACAAAAAATAAATTAGAGAAGTAGCTGCTTAAAAATATAAAGGAGGGTATGACTGGAAACACACTGATGCATTGTCATTTAAACCTGTACACTATTCAGTTTATATATATATATATATATATATATAATTGTGTGTATATTTTGCTTCTAGATGTAGAAAAATAGTTGATGTTCTTGGCCAAATACCTCAACCTGTTAGAGTCAGAGATTATGTGGACGGGGGTGCATCTAAGAATGGCTGATATGATCACGTGATTTCTATAGGTGCAATAGCAATGCCGTAAGAGTATGGATTTTTGTGGATTTGTGGGATGGTAAATCTCACTAGGTTATGAAATCCGCCCTACCTCGCCAATTTTCTCCTTCTTAGTTTCCTGTGCAAAGTTATAGTGAAAGAGGAGAGAACAAGAGAGCTAAAGAGTTAGGGTTTGATTGTGGACTAATAATCACTCACTTTTTTACCATTTTGTATCACTGGCATTTACATAATTTGTTACATGGGTGGAGGCATAGCCATGGGTGTGGAGTCAATTGACTTTACTGGAAAAAAAATTACATTATTATTCTATACATAAATTACATTATCACCTCATTAGAAAAAAATTACACTACCAATATAATTTTGACTCCACTGCAAAAAAAATAACACTATTATTTCATAATTATATATAGTTTTATAATTTTGATTCTACTGAATTAATATTCTGCCTCCACCCTTGATTTGTTATTTGGTTTAATTTTAAGATGAATCGAGAACTGAATATGTGCCCGTGGTTTTAGAATATGATGGAATCAAAACATATCAAACCGTAGAAAATTGTTTCCTCGTGATTCTTTGTATGGAGGCATTACGAAAATCCATAAGCATATTGTTGTTCTAATATGAATTAGTTTTTTAATCAAAAATGCAAACTTTAAATAAATTATAATTTTCTGTAGTGGAGTTAGCTGTAGCAAAATAGTGTAAATCTGTGACTGAATTGAGTCAGCTCAAGACTGGGCAAAGAACTAATTAAAACACTTACTAGTGAATTAGAAATAATCAAACAAATAAAATTGAAATGCACTCACATATCTATGTAAAGATAAAACATTGAAAGTAAAGAGGTAACGGAGGAGAGAAATTAAACACGAGATTTATCGTGATTCAGCTTGTCCTAAACCTACGTTCATTCCCCAAGTGACTTCATTGGGATTTGTTATACTATTATTCAAATAGTATTTACAACACGTAACTTTGCGGGAGTGCTAGACGATCTCAAAAAATTTAACTCTGGTGCCTTGTCTCACCTACATCCGACAAGTTTTGACTCTTTTACCTTACCTTATCTCTCATTGTCAAATTTTGACTCTGGTATATTGTCACATTCATATAATTGATTTTCTCTTCAAAACCACTCACAAAAAAAAAGCACTAACAAGAGAAATAACAAGGGTGATAATCTCCCTTTCATAATTTAGGATCAACACTCCAATTAATCTCTAAATTATGGATAAACAAATGATGCTCATTGTAGATTTTTTCTCAAAAGTAAGAAACTTTTTTGAAAGCTCACTAACTTCTTGTTCTTTTCCGTCTTGATGTGTGTCCATTCTTTACTATTCTTTTTTTATATATATACTTGGAAAACCTAGTCGTTAGAGCAGACAATAGATTTCTTACAATGGTAACGTGCCTTCTTAGTTCCAACGATAACTTTCCTTCTTCGATTTCCAACGTTAACTTGTCTTCTTTGATTTTTCTTCACATGTAAGAATTTCTTATAGAGAAATATTATCTTATATTAATTTCTCCTTTTCAAAGTCTTTCTCTGATAATAAAAATTTATCTATGGTCTTGATTTATCTTTCTTGCAACCGAACAAATCTGGATCGTCTATCTTGGGATACATTAACTTGATTAAATTTTCCTACAATATCAATAAATCAGCTACAATTTATCTCAATATATATGTTTGTTATCGTCAAAATTATTATGTAAAATTTTAGGGCTAACACATACTTTAAACTCTCATATTTGTTTTTCAAAAAATGCGTATAAAAACATAACAATTTAAACATAAGCAATGCAACATCTTTCAATAATACAAAGGATTCTGCTTTGATAGTTCAATGAGCGATTTTTAAAATACAAATAATACCCAAAAAAATTACAATTTCAACACATACATTTCACATATTTTAATGTACTATGACAATATTTCAATACTTAATCACCGACGTCTATGTACCGAACTAGCTCGCAGTTTCCTAATATTGAACATTGCTCAATTCATAAATATATGCACTGCGTCCCAATGCATGCACTTTGACTAGGAATATAATTTGTCATTCATTGTCTTTGCCGTACATAAATTTCTGTTGAAACTTCTTATGTATCTTCTTTGTGGGAACATGAAAGATACCAATTGACCGTAAACTAGGAACGAATTTAGACGCGTTTGCATGGAAAGTTCTACACTAGAAAATAATTAAAACACAGAGAATTAAATAAGGAGAGATTCTACCACTCTCTTTCGAAATGAGGACATATTTTCAGTTTACTGGGGCAAAATTAGAATTTTAACTAGAAAAAAAACAAATTAAAATTACTAAAAAAACTTTTACAATTGATAATTTTTTTATTGGTTTCGATCTAATGCATAGTTTATAGTGACCCACATTCTTTTGTAATGAAACGAAACGATTTCATAGAAAGACACAATTGATATTGTTTAAATACACTATATATGGTGAAGATTTATACAAAAGTTGGGAGGGAGCATGGCCCTACTCGGTCTGATTGTAGTTCCGCTCTACCCTTGCATGTCTATGTGTATGACATTACATATCATAATAATTTTTAATTACAGATCGTAACAAAATATATTATACTAAAATTTTTTATCACAAAAGCTCATAACAGAAAACACAATACTTGACTATTTTTATGATATACCCCTTCATAACATACGCTACAACCGTCGCACCATACATCATAATTGTTCGTTTTTTAATTGTACTCGTTGTGCAAAACCAAGGTCTACTTAATATTTAGACCAAAAAAGTCATATAAATATGATTTTTTAATATTTTTGGTCGGTAGAACCAGTCAACTTACAGTGTTTGCAGGGAAAAGGAGCTGAAATGTCTTACAACTTGGTAAATAAGTTCAACAGTCACATGGGATGATTATTTTTCTGAGTACTATGGTCAATAATATTGACGTGATGACTTAATTTATGTTTTCACTTTCAAGTGGTTCAAGAAACTTCTAGGATTGGTTGCAAATTAAAGGAGACAAAAAAAAAATTAGAGAAAAGAGTGCATTAAAACAAATTAATTCACATTTTTCTTTATTAGGAAAATGAGAAGAAAACAAATAGGCCAAAACAAAAGGTATTATTTATTGAAAATATATATTTTTGTTTAT
>BRYE01000007.1:4706602-4709102 GCA_030159115.1 Actinidia arguta var. hypoleuca
ATCTCTGAATGAAATTCTCTTTTTTTCCAAAAGAAAAAAGTTAATAACCCAAAAATTCAGAATCATAAAACAAAACAATGTTAAATCAAGGGGGCAATTTTATAATTTTACTGTAATTGCGTCCGGTTGGGTTGGGCTGTCGGTGATTCTATTTGGACCTAAGAAATATCTCTCCAGTCCCAATTTTAATTTTGGTAAATTTCACTATCTCTCTTAAGGGGTTTTGAAAATTACTGCTACTTCTCTATAGTTTTTAAAATAACACTATACCTTTATTTTTGAAACTATTATCAAGATTTCTTCTAAAACTAATTTCTTAAAAAAATTTGCAAGATTACCCTTATTTTTAAGATTTCATATTTGTTTCTCAAGATTACCCTTATTTTTATAATGAATTGGATAACAAATATTTTTTTTAAGTACACTTTGATTAAGAGTACTTAAAAAGTAAACAATTTAGACTAATTTTTTATTAAAAAAAAGTACTTATTGATAAAAAATAAAAATAGAATAGTTTACAAAAATAAATGATATTTTGAGAAAAAAAGAATATTTATTCATTTTAATTGGTGTATTAAGAAAAAAAAAATTAAAATACTTAAATTTAAAGACAATATTATCATTTTTGTCAAAAAAATTAAGGGACGACCAGTGCTATTCAAGAAATACCGTGATATAATTGTATTTGTCAAAAACTTCAAGGTAGTTCAGTAAAGTTTACCAAAATTAAAAAACAGAGCAGAGAGAAACTTTTTGGGTCCACATAGAATCACCCACTCAGCCTCAATATTTTTGCCCCCAAACCCTGCCTCATTAAAACTCCAAAACCCGTTTTACCAATTTAGCCATCAGGTTTGGTTTTTTTTTTTACATCTACATTCTAAATTTGTAAATTTGATACTAGAGACCAATTGGCGCTTGCTCAGTTGGCTATAGTAGTATAGAAACCAATAAAGGCTTGCTAAGTCGGCCAGAAACCTTGTTACCTGGAACTTGGCTAGCTAGCAAGCTTGTGCGCGCGCGCATATATATATATATATATATATATATATATATCGTGCATAGTACAAGTGATTCTTTAATTGCAATTGTTTTTATTTATTTATGTGATGGTAATTATTGTGTATTTTTTAATAAAAAAGTGTGAGTAGAGTTTTATGTGAATCCTAATGTGTTGTATTAGGTTCTGTCTGTGGTAAGATTTTTTTAAAAAAATTTAGTTGCTTTGTTTTTTTAAGTTTTTTTTACCTTTAGTAAATTTCTTTTACTGTTTGATCAAAAAGTTATATTTTTTCGATTCCTCTTAATAAGAGAAGTTCAAAAATATAAAAATCTTCATCTAATTTGTGAAAAAGCTCATTTTCTCTCTCAGATCTGAGATCTACAACGCCGTTGTACGTCAATCTCACCGCCATATGACTTTGTTTTATACTACACCCGCCGCCGACCTCTTGAGCCATCTGACTTTGTTCACTCCACCTAGTCATCCTGAAAGCTCATTTTCTCTCTCAGATCTGAGATCTAGAACGCCGTTGTACGTCAATCTCACCGCCATATGACTTTGTTTTATACTACGCCCGCCGCCGACCTCTTGAGCCATCTGACTTTGCTCATTCCACCTAGTCATCCTGAACGCCCGTTGTTTCAGATTTAGTCCAATTATATATTGATTTCTTCTCCGAATATGGTTTCAGATCTGGTCCAACTATAGGTTTTGCCATGTTGGCCCATTCACCAATTTTCTATCTTCTCTATATATCTATCTATCTATTTAATATATATATATTTACACTATATGGCTTTATAGCCTTGATGGCCAAAAAAAGTTGAATGACAGATTTAGGCCATCAAAAGTCTACCTAATTTTGTAAGATTTTTTTTTAAATGAGATTTGAATATAAGTCAATCTGCTCTATTGCGGAATTTTTCTTTTCTACCACCGTTGCTACCATTGGAAAAAAAAATGGTCAAATTTTACTATTCGTTATTTTGAACACTGGTTACTATTTGAAACTATCAAAGTTGACTGACATTAAAATTTGGCTGACAATAAAATTTGACTATAACAAACAATTAAATTTCATTATTCCAGGTTGCCAGTGAGCTGCCAGAAAGTCATCGGTTGACCGTCAACAGCTGGTGACCGACGACAATAGTGTAGATGCAACTGAGGTGTAGAAAAAAATTGTAGCAATAATGTACAAAGAAACATGGGGTGTAAGAAAAAACAAAGTAACAGGCTATTTTTATCCATTTTGACTAAATATAATATTAACTTCAAAATTTTCTTAGACGGACCATTTGTGCTAAAAAAAAGTACTCCCATGAAGCTATAGCCAAAAGCTCCTTAAAAAATCTAAAAATATATTTTTTTTCAATCTTTAGTGAACTTTTTTCTAAATTCAATGAATTTTTTTACACTTTCAAACTCTTCTCGTCAAGGAGAAATAGAAAAATATAAAATTTTGATCAAAAATTCACTATAGATAAAAAAAAATCA
>BRYE01000007.1:4726602-4729102 GCA_030159115.1 Actinidia arguta var. hypoleuca
AACTAACTGGTTTTGATGCAAGGTTTTTAAACCCGGACTGAACCGACCGGTTCAACCGGTCGAACCGTCGACCGGTCCATAAAACGGTTCGGTTAACCCATTCAACCCGGTGAGGCAATTGAACCAGCACGAACCGGCATGAACCGCGGTTGAACCGCGAAACCGGAGAACCGGACCGGTTTTTGACGAACCGGGCGGGTCTTTAATTGTATAAAATTGGGGGAATTTTAGGATTCTCGTTTTAGGGCTGAAATTGGTCGATGATCATAGCGTCTCTCTCTCTCTCTCTCTCTCTCTCTCTCTCTCTCTCTCTCTTTCTCTCTGGCTCTCTCTAAGCTTGAGCCTTGAATCTTTGAACTTACGGTTGCTCAACCCCGTCGCCGACAAGTTTGTGCTCAAGCGGTCAAGCCTCAACCCCGTCGCGGCATCACCGACACTCGACAGTCGACAGCTTTGTCAAGGTTCTCTGCTAAATCTTTGATAGTCATATTGGTTCCATCTCTCTCTTCTCATTCTTTGGTTTTCTTCTTTTATTATAACACTCTACGATTTTGATTTTGTCTATTTTCTTCTCCCTTTGTCTCCTAAGCTTGGAATCAAATAACATTTCCCACTATAATATTCATATTCATTACAGACATGTAGAGGTCTATGGATGCTTGGATAAAGAAAAAAATGGATACCCGAAAGTTAACTGAATGAGTAATTCGATGTGTAGGATAATGGAAACTTTCATGCATGTTATGCAAGCATGTATTTATACCCGTGTTCAGAGACTCTAATGTCAGAGTTCTTTAAAAGCTTGGTTTGGTTTTGCTAAAAAGAACAAATTTATTTGTTTCTGATTTTTCTTGTGTTGGCGATCATTTTTTGGAGCTGATTTGTTTCTGATTTGTTTCTGTTACATAAGTGTGCAATAAAAAAGACTAAATATACATATCATTCAGAAATTCATTTCAACTGTATGAAAATTCACCAAAAACAAAAAAATAAGAAGAACAAAAGTTGTGTAACATGTTCCATATTTCTCTAACAACTTCCAAGTAGAACGCTTAGGGGTTGACCTTGTGGTCTGGGCCTGGAACATGGAGTTGTAGGCTTGTAGCCCTTCCAAGATCTTAGGTTCGAAACCTTCTAGGTACTATCAGTTCTTACACATCTTTGCCCGGCTTTAATCGCCCCCCTTATGGACGGTGAGATTGTTCACCCGAATTAGTCGGTCATTGGGCCGGATACCAAGTTATCAAAAAAAAGAGTAGAACACTCATATGGCAATAGAAATAATGAAAATAATGAAGACAAAAATGCATTGTACATGTTTTTGCATCTGTAATAGAATATAGTTAAACAACAATGTATCTTCTATATTGAACTCCGGTAACCGATCAAAAAAAGAAAGCTCGTAAACAAACAAAATTGAATTCACAAAACAATATTGAAGGATTCAAAACATGATGCGGTAATTATAAAAAAAAAAAATCAAAATTTTAACTATGTTGGAATTTAATTGTAGAATTTGCATGAGCCACTGCTAATTAGCATTTCATAAGCCACTATGTTGATTTTAGCATAACCCACTACGACAATTTAATCTTTAAATTGTTACTTTGCTACTCGGCATAAGCTACGAAAATTTTTATTATAGTAATTTAATTTTACAATAAGGATCAGAATTTTTAATTTTAAAGAAAGATTGAAATTATTTAAGATCAGAACTGAACTCACAAACAAAGTTTTTATTATGTTCGGGTGTAAGAGAATAAAAAGAGAAGAGAGAACGAAAGGAAAGACTGACCAGGGTTTGTATTGTTGCCGGATAACAAGGTTTGCCCGTTGACAGCAGGCGGCGAAGACGGCAACCGAAAGGCGACGGAGTATGGGAATGGCGGTGATGAGAGAGAGACTAGAGTCGAGCTGTTTTGGGGCCGTCTGTGCCCTAAAAGGTTCTTGTATACGGACTGGGTCTTTTCTAAAAGGGTAAATTACAAAAATCATCCCAAACTATGATCGGTTTTCGATTTGCACCCTTACAGTTTAAACTCAAACACTTAATCCCTTAATGTATTTGGACTTTAACACTTTAACACCTTCAATCAAGGATCTGTTAGGAATTTGGACGGAAAAAGTAATGTTCTGGAAACAAAAAAATAGTGACTAAATTACCCCCTTTATTTTATGGTTTCACATACCCAAACATAGCTTTAGCCTTTAGGTATGCTCTCAATACCAAACGTGCCATAGGTTTCAAAAACTTAGAAAAAAGACGTTTATATGTGTTTATTGCCTCCATTTGTGTCCATGATCTGATATTATTTATCTTACTAATATTACGCAAACTACTAATGGAATGTTAAACAAGTGAGTCGACAAGTAAATTATGAGAGATGGGGAGTCTTGCAATGTTGCAAGAAAGAGAGAAAGTTTAGGGTGGTGCATTCTATAGTGTTACGTCTATTTTATTGTATGTATAAACAGATATACATATATATGTGTGTGTAGA
>BRYE01000007.1:4741602-4744102 GCA_030159115.1 Actinidia arguta var. hypoleuca
CCACTATGTTGAAATCTTCACATGCCACGGTGTGGGTGTTGTCCTTGTTTTAATGACACCTTTTTGTCATTTTCATTTGGTCTTTAGGGTTATTAGTTACTTTCCTAAAAAGCCGGCAATTAAAAGCCAGAGGGAATCGGGTTGATTGGAACCAGAAAGACACCTTGAGTCTCATTGTCAATTTCTTCTCGCCATCTGAGTAGAAGCATAATAGTTGATGGACGTATATTTCAAGTTTAGATAAAACATACTCAATAGTGGAAGTGTTAGTATGATTGATTAGACATCACCTTCCAGAGTCGCCCCTAACATTAGGCACTTTAATTTTAGAAGGAAAATTGAATAATTGAATCTATGAGATGAAAGAAGTTTTGGGGATACATATTGAAGTTAAAGATTTGAATTTTAGTGTAAAGTTAGGCGATCTATGTTAAAAAATGTACTTGTTATTTTAAAAATTATCAGATTATTGATACTTGATTAATCTGATTTTTGCATGAATGATTATCTCAACAGGTTGTACAAGATGTGCAATTTGGATTATGTGGGTATTGACGCTCAATTAATTTGATTTTTGCACGGATGATTATCTAAACAAATTATACAATATGCATACAATTTGGTTGTGTGGGTACTGATGCTCAATCATCTGAGAGAATTGTGCAAGATGAACAATCTGGATTATGTGGGTATCGATGCTTGATTAATCTGATTTTTGCATAAATAATTATCTGAACGAGTAGTGCATGGATCAATCTCACCATCTACTTATGAGAGGTTCGATTATAAACTAAACCAATTCATGAATTTATATCACCTAAAAAATTTTGAACCTGAAACCTCTATTTCTTACAAATTTTGAATTCTTATTTGGGGTACAAACAATATATAACCTCAACTAACAAAATTTATCAAAGCGCGCGCGCGCGCACACACACACACACACACACACAAATAACTTAAGTTGTTAATTTCACAAGTCTCAACTGAGTTTGTCCAAAGAACTGTTTCCCTTTACCAAAAATTAATCAGTTGATGGATTCAACATCTGGCCATGCCCTAATGAGCTACTTGGACGCCTATCGAGACTACCACCAAATATCAATGCACGAGCCCATATACCAAAGAGTGATCCCGTGGAGTTTCTTACTACAAGGTCATTTCTTTCGGACTAAAAAATGCTGAACCCATATACCAAAGAGTGATCACCAAAATATTCGCACATCTGATGGGTCTATAACCATTTTTTTGAAATTGATCTAAAAATTAATAAAATTCATAGCATATATTATAAAAAAATCTATTATAATCTAGTGGTGTAAGCCAATTATAGTATATATTTCATATTATAAGATTTTTTTATTAGGAAGTATACTTTTTGAGGTGCCATCCCAACTGTTAGGTACCAAATGCCTAAATGAAACAGAAACGATGAACATGGCACAAGAGTTGAATCTGATTCTTCAGATACAATTATATGTGTACACGTGTACCCATACAAATACATATTTGGTTGGTATCTACTTTCAGAAAGACAGGCATGGTGGTCACCAACTATCCACCACTCTTTACTCAAGAAAATCAGGACATGCCTGACCCCACTAGGAGCATGTTCAGGTCATTTTGGTAATATTAAAATTATTTTTGAATAAAGTTAAGAATAATTGTAGAAAAAGAGCTACAATAGTTGAGCAAATTTCTTGCTAAAATTTGGAAAATCCAAACTTGGCAGTGGCGGAGTCAGAATTTTTGTATAAGATTATCATTGAACAAGTGACCCGTCAATTTTAATTTAGGCCCAGTTTTATGCTAGCTAAATTGCTCAATTTAACTGTTTTTGAGTTAATTTAAAAATTTTGAGTTTTGAATTTTAAGTTTTTTTATTTTTTAGTCAATTATTTTTACCTGTTTGATCAAAATTTATACTTTTTTCAGTTTCTCTTGATGAGAAAAATCTGAAAAATATAAACATTCTGATTTGATTTGGAAAAAAATTCCGCTATAGACAAAAAAATTAACTTATTTGTTGAATGTTGAGGTGGATAGATGTGAGCTTGCACATGACCACTTTTCTATTTATCATTTGAACGGACATTTTCAATTGAAATTCATAGACTAAAATCAATAATTTTAGGAATATTACAGACCAAATTAATAGTTTAGAGACTAAATAAACAAAATTATAATAGCTTAAAGATTTTTTCATTTACAATTCTAACGTTGTATAGAGGAAGTGGAGACATTAATACTTAATTGAAAGTGTGAGGGAAAAACTTTTCAAATTTGAAGTTAATTACAAAGGTGCAAAGTGAAATTTATCTAAAAAAATAATATAATTTTAAAAAATAAAAGTATAAAAATTATTATATTTTTTAATTTATTATTCTTTGAATGGTATCCAAGTGCATATGTTCTCATTTAACTTTTTTTCTTTTCTTTTAAATTTAATTATTTAGTCTTTTGCATTTCTTTTCAACTTTTGTGTTTTATTGTTCCTTAG
>BRYE01000007.1:4759102-4761602 GCA_030159115.1 Actinidia arguta var. hypoleuca
TTTGGTTCAATGAAATGAATGCAAGAATATGCTTGGAATGGAATGAAATAAGAATAATTAATCACATTTGATTGTTTGGTTATACGTAAGAATGAGCTTAGCGTGGAATGAAGTAGAAATAATAAAAAAATATTTTTTAATTTTTATTTTCAGAAAAAAAAATATTTCAGGTTTTATTTTATGTAAATGTTTTTTTTTCAATTTTCAATTTTTTTTTCTACAATAAAAGACTATTTTCACTTTTTTTTATTTATTTAAACCTTTTCCTGTTTTCAGTTTTTCTGTTCTGCATCAAATAAAACTGTTTTTTAGTTGTTGAATAAGCTGGTTTTGTTGGGAATAAAAGTTTTATGTTTTCAAAGTTTTTTTGGGGGAAACTGTTCTGTTTGGAATAAAAAGTTTTTTTACATTTTGAAAAAATTGTTTCGTTTTTCATTTAAAGATTTTTTTTGTTTCTGTTTTACAGTTTCTATTTTCTGCAAAACTGTTTTTTTTTTCTTTGCAAAAATGTTTCTCCAGAAAAAAACTGTTGCAGTTTCTATAAAAACCATTTTATTGAACTGGAGGAAAAAAACAATTTTGTTTAATCTGAAAATAGAATCTGTTTTATTTTGAATTATCTGAAAATAGTTTTCCAAAAAAAATGAAAACAATTTTTTTAAAAGAAAAAAGATTGTTTTATTTTCAAAAAAAAATGTTTTGTTTTTAATCTGAAAATCGTTTTTTTTTTCCTGCAAAAACAGTTTTGTTTTTAAATGATTTTTTTTAAATCTGAAAAGGATTTTCCCCCGAAAAAATTTTTGTTCTTGAAAAACAGTTTTGTCTTTAGAAGAAAAAACATTTTTATTTTCTTAAAAAAAAAAACTGATTTTTTTAATCTATTAACAATTTTGTTTTTAAAAGAAAAAACTATTTTATTTTCTTTAAAAAATACTTTTTTAAAAAAATCTAAAAACGGAAACTTTAAAACTGAAAACAGTTGTTGGTGGTGGTTGGTGAGTATTCTAGTTGTGAAAGTGAATATAAAAATAACAATGGTTATTCTTTACAATAAATGAATAATAATTTCTTTTGAAATCCTCATACCGGAATTTTTTACATACAATAAAATTATTATGAACATAGAAAATATTTACACAAATCAAATACTATAAAATTTAACTATTTTTATGTTGAAAATGTTCAAAGCTTCTTTTTCATCTACATCCTCACTAGCACACATAAAAACACAAAAATTATAAAATTGCAGAGAAAAACACTATTTTTTAGTCCTTATGGGAATAGACGGATTGCACAATGAAGATAAATTTCGGCTTAGTAATGGTAGATCTTGATTAAACAACAACAGATCTACACTTTGGGATGACAGACGGAAACGACGGAGGAGAACGGAGGACGGCAACGATGAAGGCGGATGGCTATAGCAACGACGAAGGGCGAAGGAGGAGACAAACAACAAGTGAGGCAATGAGAACGGAAAACGACGGCCACGATGGATAGCGAACAACAGAGGTGGAGGCGGAGTTGTTCAGAACGTACGACAGAGGCGACGACAATGGCTAATGGCGAAGGCAATGTGGTTGGGTGAGGCGGTGAGCCACGAGAGAGAGAGAGAGAGAGAGAGAGAGAGAGAGAGAGAGAGATTGTCTGTGATGGTTTCTCGGATATGAGAAAAATGGTTAAATGGAACTTTGAGGCATTTTTGTCAGAGAAACCAAAGTCATTCCTTTAACTTCCAAAGTTTAAACTCCTTGGAACCCTAACTTGAATAATTTGGAGGAAGTTTTTACTAATTACCCTTTTTAAAAAGATGTCTTTCAATTCTTAAAATAATTTTGGGTACTTTTTTTTTATTCTAAAAAAAGACTGGTGACTTTACTCTGAGGTACATAAAACTTATTTTTTATCAGATTTGAATCAACATCACAAAAATCTAAAATTAAAACTCTTTTTTAATCATATCGGACAAAAATACTCTTGTATTCTCTACACTTCTTTTTATTTCTCATTACACTCACCTTCCCTATCTTCTCCAGCAACCACCATCGGTGGCTAATGGTCGGAGACCACTTTCTGGCCTCATGGTCGATAATGTTTCTAGCAAATCTCCAATGACATTTTCGGTGATTTCTCCAGACACAATTTTTTTCGGCAATCTTTTCAAGAGATAAATTTCACTGTTCATTTTCAGATATAAAATTATTAGCGAAAAGTATAAAATTAGCTTTCGAAAGTCAAACAGTAAATTGTTACTTCGTTTCATATTTGCAAAATACTAAAAATAGTGGAATTCATTTATGGAAAGTTCACCGAAAAAATTGCAAAAAAAAGCCGCCGGTGGCTGGATTAGTTGTGGTGATGAGTTGGAACTTTTTATTTGAGAATTAATAAGTAAATATATGGGTTAAATCCACTATACCATTGTGGTTTTAATTTGGGTGTAGACAACCTCTTATCTTATGAAAATAAGTACATAAATTCATGTGGTTTGTGAACAAAA
>BRYE01000007.1:4774102-4779102 GCA_030159115.1 Actinidia arguta var. hypoleuca
AATTACCTAGAACTCTTGGAAGAATTATCTCTTGAAGATTTAATCTTGAATTAAAATATGTTTTCTTATGTAGAATATGATAATTGTTAGATATCAAATTAAGAGTCTATCACATCTTTTCAGTGGTCTATAAAAGGAAGGGTAGAGTATTGAGATTTTTAAGGGTGTGACCGTGTGAGCCGTAAAAAAGATGTGAGAAGCAAGAGAGAGAGAGATTGTGAGAGAGTGAATTGAGAGATTGAGCCCCTGTAATCCTCTTTGTTTGATTATTGATTACTCTCTGTAGACGTAAGTATCATTGGTCGAACCACGTAAATCTTTATTGTCTTGTGTATGTTTGATTCGATTTTTGAGCAAAATAAATTGTACATTTTATTGAGTCTATTGAGCATATGATTTATGCAAAAATTTAAGTCGATTGGATATCAATAGCATATGATCAAATGAGATTTTTCATATAGTTTATTTCAAAAATTATACTTTTTATTTATTTATTTTTAAATAAATATACCCGAATTATGTAACCGAAGACACTTTAAATAAGCTATAGAGTTGTCTTGACTTGGGGAACAAACCTTTTAAGTTGTCTAAAAGCCCAAAGTAAACCTAAAAAAATACCCACACCCACTAGACATATATATATATGGATAGGGTTGCTGTTACGATTCTTAATTACCTCTTAGAATTAGAATGACTAATTTGCCCACATTAGTCAAAGCATGCAACCCATTTAATTTTAATTCCTAAGGTCCCTTACTCATAAAAGCTTTGCTTTATGGTTCTGGTGGGGTCCATGACAGTAGGTCACTTGCAGTAGATCACTTTTTTTTTTTTATAATACCGAGCAAAACCTTTTAAGCCCCATCTGAGTTAGTTTTTTATTTTTATTTTTATAAAAAATTCCGGTGTTTGGAGAGAGTTTATGAGAGCTTATTAATTAAAATAATCTAATTATTTTTAATTACCCAAACAACACAAGTAGTTTTCTTATTGATTTTTTTTTTATATCCAAAAGTGGATAAACCTAGTATTTTAGCTAATCCAAAGGCTTTTTATGAATAAAAAGAAAGAGAAAATTTTGAGACAACTTTGGCCACTTTAGGCTATCTCTTTTAAGTTATTTTAGGCTTTAGTTGCTTTAGTTTTTATTTATTTTTATTTTTTAGTATTTTTTTTTCAATATTTGATCAAAATCTTAAATATTTTTTTATTTCTCTTGACGATAAAAATTTGAAAATATAAAAATTTTGATCTAATTTTATAAAATATTCACTTAAAACAAAAAATATATTTTTACTCGACAAATAAAGTAATTTTTTGTCTTCAATGAATTTTTTAATAAATTTGAATAATTTATTTTTTTGTATCTTAAGATTTCTCTCATCAAGAGGAACCATAAAATTATAAAAAATTGATTATACAGTGAATATTTTTTACTAAAGACGAATAAATTCAAAATCAAAACAACTAAAATAATTCATAAAAAGTATTCCAAATTGGGTTTTAAATTGAGATGAGACATACAACAAACAAACTAGAATTGAATTACTAAAAGTTTGATCGGAAACTGTAACAATGCCAAAGGATACTCTTTGGTATGTTTTAATGGGCATTTTAATGTTATATATTTGGTGTTTCAGGACTCGAGTCGCAAGGTTGTAGTTTTCTTATAGAGAACTTAATATTTATATATAATGGTTACAGCTGATGTAATGCAATCTCTCGTATTATTGTGAGAACTACACATTATAATTAACACCACAAAAAATATAACCGTTACATGCAATCGTTTTATGTCAATAAAAACTAAAGAGTCTCTTTATCTTATAAAAAAGTGAAAAAAGAAATAGGAGTTTTGGGCAAGGACAGGGATGGTTCTAAGCTATGTAGTTAGTGGTCTTTCATTTGAAATGTACATAAAGCAAACTATTATTATGATTCATTCATTGTCTTTTACTATGGGTAGTTACTAGACGCAGACTCTTTAATATCATTATCTAAGTGCTTTATTTTTATAATAAGACAAGTTCATCATACATTATATGTGATAAAAATGATTAGAAGCACACTGAAATTCATTTCTTCTTGTGTACCTGATCGCATCTCATTAGGCACAAAAGCTAAACTAGTTTATGATATGTTTTACTTTAAATCACAAAATTTGGGAGTGTAAGAGCGTCGGTAGCTGTAAGAGGACAAATTATACAACGACGTGATCTGACTTTACTAGGGCAGGGACCTCTGCCATGCTACTGCTAGGAAGCAAACTCGGTGGTCCCCTGCGTCGAAGCTCGGTGCAGACACCATTGAGCACTGGCCTTTCTAGGGCAGAAGTCTTCGTCGAGCCTTTGTTACAGAGCGAGTTCGTAGGTCCTCTACGCCGAAATTCGGAGCAGTCATTATTGAAGACATACCGTCCGAGTCAAGGCCTTCATTATATTCGAGGTGCCGTAACTCATTGAGCTCATAACAATAACTGCGCTGAAAGTTTGGGGCGAGGAACAACGGCCGACGATATTTCCGAGAGACGTCAGGGGACATAAAGTGACTTGTTTGTCAGAGTTCTTTCTAACAGTCCCTACGGCCGGATGAAGACACTAGCAGTTGATAATGAGCTACTAGCCACGCCGTAGGGGCATGACTGAGTCAGCCGCCTACTCCCTGACACAACAATCGGCGTGTACAATCACGCGCCGAGCTTCAGTTTGTCGAGTGACCAAACAGCTAGCGCGTCAAGCCACGCGCTGAGCTAAGGAGTAAAAGAGAACATTGATATTCTCACGGAGGTACGTACAACCTTGCTATCTGAGTATACATATATTTTCTCTCTCTACATTTTCGGACGTCTAACTTGACCATTAGAGGGCCGTTTTCCGAAAATAGCTCCGGCAACATGTCTCATTGTTTCTGTTCTTATAGATAGGGCACTGTAGGTTAATCGGACGGAGGGTTGAAATTACCCGCGCAGCCGTAAAATTGTTGCGGGTGCCTATCCTCTCATTCAACAAACAAGAACCCCACAATAGCGATAATATTACAAGAGTGAACGTCAATGGAGAACATATTACAAGAGCGAGAGCTCATCTAGCGTATCGTATAAATTTTATAATATTATATTTTTTTTATACTCTCATTTGGGTGTGGAATCTAAATTTTATATGAGTATGAAGTAATTTACGAAGTCTCTAAAATTACAATTATGCTCTTCAATTCTCAGCCTTGTATGTAACCAGCCATTTTCGTTTGTGCTTGCCCGGTTATGAGACTAGGCTCGACATATTTGACAAATGTGTACACAATTGTCAAATTAAGGCTTGTGAATCACATGCACACCCTAATGATGGAGATCTTGACGTGACTTTTTATACGAGGACAAATAAACAAAATAATGTTGAAAATAATGTCTTAAAATTTGATTCGAATTTGTTAAAGTTCGTAATCTCAACTTTATTATAAAATTGTTTATTTATTAACTAAATACGTGTATAATTTAACGATCTAACCCATTCATCTTTTAAATGTCATTACAATAAAGATGTGTGAAAAAAATTTAAAATGATTATATATTAGTAAGCTTATTTTTAAAATGCAAAACTATGCACATTCTATTATAAAATAAAATATACCATCCAAACAAATATATCTTGATGTTATATTTTATAAAAATCCAATCATTCTAATTTTTTTCATGCATTGTTATTATAACGGAATTTAAAAGTTCGGTTTGAATCGTCAAATTATACACGTATTTACCCACATTTACTTGATCCCGCATTGTGGTTGATAAATTATTTAGTGCTCTTAAAGCAATTTCTAGCGATGTTTTAACTTTTGAGTAATTAATCTAAACAGTAGAATTAACTTATATTTTTGACCAACATGTATATATATTTCCTTGGTTTAGTGGTATAGAGCTTCTCCGAGATCACCCAATAATCTCTCATTGGGGTGGCGGTTATGGTTACTTACTAACTTCCAAATATCCATATTAGATATTTCCTTTTTTGTTTGTTCTATATTTTCAAAGTGGGGAGTGCTTCTTGTTCATGAATCTATGCCATCATATCACCCAATAGAGTTCTAACATGTGTCCATACTAACCACAATATTCCACGATTTAGAAAAGTTGAAATGCAAATCGTGTGAAAACATTAAACAGGAGAATCTGTTCACTGACCTTGACCTATGAAGGACAGACTCCACTAAAATGGCCGCAAGTGAAGGTTCAGACTTCAGACCCAGTTGTTTTTTTTTGGTTCCTTAATGATTCCCATCCTTGAATCATTCAAATCAGAGGAATTGGATGTCCTATATGACAAACATGACCCATGAATAGCTGTACAAAGCCTAGCACAAGCCCAAATCATTCCCAAAATCCAACGGATGAAGAATTGACCTGCCCAGTTGTGTTTGACGATGTACCACGTTATGCCCCAGTCCAATGGCAGTGGACTTGGACCCCCTATGGAGGACGCGTTTTCTTGTTAGTTGTCTCCTTATTAGGTATGTATTCAGGTAAAGTTTGGGCTAAGGTTTTTTTTTTTTGAGATAATTTAGCTGCTTGGTTTTTGATTTTTTTTTTTAGTAAAATATTTTAATTATTTGATTAAAATTTTATATTTTTTTTAAAAAATTTTTTGATGAGAAAAATTTAAAAAAATATAAAAATCTCCATTAAATATGAAAATAAAAGTGCACCAAAATCCCCCCCCCCCAAAAAAAAAAAATAAAAAAAAAATTATACTCGATAAATAAGCTATTTTTTTGATCACCCTTGAGGTTCCGGGTTAATACACAAAGTATCCCTAACGTCAATCGTCCGTTAGCAAGATTGACTGCCCATACATGACGTCAGCTGAATAGTAGTTGAAATACCATATATGCTATTTTTTTGACAAAGTTATTATATGTCACACAAGGATATTGATTGAATGACTAACAAAATAAGTTCAGACGTTATGGATGTTTTGTGTATTAAATCGAAACCTCATGAGTGATCA
>BRYE01000007.1:4794102-4796602 GCA_030159115.1 Actinidia arguta var. hypoleuca
AACAATTACTAGTATACTATATAAAAAGTAGCAAATGTGCCGGAATTTCTCCTTTCATTGTTTATAATTTGAAATTGGTGCTACAAAAACTCCATAAAATATCACATAAATTACTCTATACTCATATAGAATATGCATTCTATACTCTCATTGGGGTGTGAAACTCAAATCTCATATGAGTAGAAAGTAATTTATGGAGTATTCTTAGAATTTTTCACTGAAATTACAATTTTGTTCTTCAATTCTCAGCCTTGTATGCAACCCGCCATTTTCGTTTGTGTTTTCCCGGCTTGGAGACTTGGCCTGACATATTTGACAAACGTGGGCCCAATTGCCAAATTAATAATAGTTTATACTTTCTCCCCTCATATTGCTGTTGACGTCCTCAAAAAGTTTCATTTTAAAAAGTCAAACCAAAATTTATAAGCTTCCCAAACTAGCCTATAATCGATAGCCATACATATATTACAAAGGAGGAAATATAGGGGACAGTGTTAAAAATAATGCCTTAAAATTTGAATTCGGATTTGTTAAAGTTGTCGATCTTAATTTCACTATGAAGTTAATTATTTCTTGGCCAAATACTTGTATAATTTGATAATTCAATCCGTTCATTTTTTAGATGTCATTGCAATAAAGATGTGTAAACCAATTTGGAACGATTAGGTATTAATAAGCTTATTTTTAAAATACAAAACTATAAACATATCATTATGAAATAAAATATATTGTCCAAACAAACGTATCTTGATCTTATAATTTATAAAACTCATTCATTCTAATTTTTTTAACACATTGTTATTGCAACGGTATTTAAACGTTAAACAGTTTGAATCGTCAAATTATATATATTTTCACTATAAAACTGAAATCATCAACTTTAACAATCTCAGCTTCGGTGACTCTAAAGTCTTATCTACACAATATGTACAACACAATTTGTTTTATTTTGAAAGAAAAAGTAATTTGTGCGATTTAAGAGAGGGGATTAGTTTAAATGTTTGGAGGCACCAAGTCAATGCTCGCGACGATTTGTCTACTCTTGACCGAACTGTCCTACCCAAAACACAGTTTTTCAATTCTTTGTTCCTTTCACATATACAGAGGATAATATGGTAAACCTGATGGATAGTTGAACTGAATGGGACGGTTATTGGTTAATTTGTTGCTCGTTAGATCGAAGCAAGATATACTAGAAATATTAAATTCTCGGTTGGATACGGGACAATTACGGTGTGGTAATTCTCAGCCCCCCGAAAATTCGCACACCCTGACGTCTAATTGTTTCATATATAATGATGGATTCTTGTGTAGTTCTTTTTTATGTTGTATCCTATTTCCAAATACCCATGTTAGATATTGGGGCTGATAAACACAGATGGAGCAGCCAAAGGAACCCTGGTTTGGAGCATGGATGCATAGTTGTGTTCTAATCAA
This sequence comes from Actinidia arguta var. hypoleuca, assembly GCA_030159115.1. NCBI lineage: Eukaryota > Viridiplantae > Streptophyta > Magnoliopsida > Ericales > Actinidiaceae > Actinidia > Actinidia arguta. The sequence continues at coordinate 4,795,540 of BRYE01000007.1, forward strand.
TTGATAAATTTGTTGGAAATTTTCCGAAGCAACCGAACTGTTAACTCCGGGTTTTCCGGACCTGGACATAGAAGCCCCGAGGGTAGTCGTTTTTTGTGATAATTACTCTCATGAAGTGGAATTTTATGATACTATTTATTCTCAGTAGTTGTGAGAACCCATGAGTCTTGTTGAGTTCTATATATTTATGTTGATCTTGTACTGGAAAATACACCAACGAAAAATACATCAAATTCTAAGTCCTTTTTCTTGAGGGAGAGAGAGAGACGCTGATTCAGTTCGACAAGACTGCGTCAGAGGTGTTTCGACGTAAGTGGTTCTGGTCATTTTATCATGGGAGAAAGACGTCGACAATACCCTATAACACCTTCGGTAGGCGGCGAATCTTTCTTAAGGAGACTGCACTTGTACAATTCTGCTTGAATCTATTTATATCTCGTTCTATTTATTTTCAATAAATTCAATTTAGTTTTTGTAAATGTAATTTACTGTAATTTGTTATCAATAAAAATTATTTTTAAAAATTCTGTATTTGTTGTAATTTTTCCAACAAAAGTAACTAGTTACAAATGCTTCTTTTATTCCATTTTTTGTTTGTCTGGATTTTCAAAGTTGAGTGCTTCTTGTTCAAAAGTCTAGGCCATCACATCACCCACGACTTCGAAAAGTGAAAAGCAAATTGCGTGAAAGCTCTAAAAAGGAGGATCTATGCAATAACCTTGACCTATGAAGAGAAAAGCTCTAAATGGTCCCATCCTTGAATCATTCAAATAAAAGGAATTGGATGTCCTATACGACAAAACATACACCAAGACAGCCTAGCGTGGGCCTACATCATTCCCAAAGTCCAACGGATGACGAATTGACCTGTGCCCATACGTCGGTTCTTACGCTAAAAGTTATATAATCAAAAACATTAGTTAAAATACAATAAAATAAGAGGTTCTAAAAAAGAGAAAAGCAGTTGCAACAAACATATCCGGAGTGAACATGAACATTAGGATGGGATTTTCAAATAAAAATCCCAATTTACATTGACACAAAATAATGTAAAAATAAATTA
>BRYE01000007.1:4821602-4824102 GCA_030159115.1 Actinidia arguta var. hypoleuca
ACTTTGAGGGTGAGGAAGCATGTGTGGCCTAACAACGTGGTGCAAACCACAATAATTTGGATGTGAATTCTTATAATTTCAAGATTATTTTTAAATTGTTTGTATAATATGAGAGATTTTTATTTAAATTTTTTGGGGTGCAAGCGCCCCAAAAAATTCGGACTTTTATTTCAAGATTCTTATAATTTCAAGATTATTTTTAAATTGTTTGTATAATATGAGAGACTTTTATTTAAATTTTTTGGGGTGCAAACGCCCCTGATTAATCCCTCTCAAACCCAATTAATTAGGTATATATTTTTGTAGTAAAAATTATGCGTTGTGTGCCTATTATGAAAATGTGGTCTTAATTAGTTTTTATGGTTAGTTATGAAAGTGTGTGATGTTAATTATGAATTATTGTGACTAATTATGACATTGTGTGGTATTAGATACAAATTATTGCAGTTAGTTAAGAAAGTGTGTGATATTAATTATGAATTATTATGGTTAGCTATAAAAAATAATGTTTTTAGACTAATTATGAAAATGTAGTGTTTATTATCAAATCATGTTGTGGCCAGTTATCAGAAAATGCATAACTTGTATGTATGGTATACACATATTAATCAATAGGTACTCTAAGTTTCTCGTTGTGGTCCAAAAATTAATTTTTCAAAATTGTTGAAGTTACTTTATGCCCATAAATAAAAGCAAAAACTGTAACAAAATTTTCAAAACAGTAAAAAATAAAAATAAAATTTTTTTACAAGAAACACCAGATTTCACTTACCTAATGCAGATGCATGCATGCAAAACAGCGGGCGTGGAGGTTATGCTTACCTATGCAACATGAATGCGTGCAAAACATGTTGTACAACGTTGGAATCGAAAGTCAAGAAATGATTCATATTTGGACGGTTAAATGTCTACACGTTTCAATTTGAACATAGTTAACCCTGAACAAGATGGTAAGCGTGGGAACAACACTTCAAATTTACAAGCGAAAATAAAATAAAGTTTGAAATATTATTAATTGACTAAATTTGCCCTTGAGTTTAGAAATCTTTTTATTATAACAGTAGAAGCCCTAATATTAATAGGAATTCCTTGATAATTAAAAAGAAATTAGAGATCATATTAAAAGGAGTAATTTTTATTTTATATTTTTTAATTTTTACTCAGATTTCACTTTTGTTCTTCACGTTTCAATTTGAACATACTTAACCTTGAACTTCATAGACAGTTGAAATGTAGACTCTCCGTTCACATCTGTGAGAATCTATCAACGGAAATAGTCATGTGATATGGACATGACATATACAAAATAAAAAAATAATTTTTTAGATAATTTTTGGGAGAAAAATATAATTTTTTGGTTTTAGTGAACTTTTATCCAAATTAGATATTTTTTTTTTATATCTTCAGACTCCTCCTCTCTTCAAGAAAAATCAAAAAAGTATAAAATTATGTTAATTATGTTAAAAAATTTATATCTGCTTGAACATTTGGATACAAACGGTGTTCATTTTTTTATCAACAATAAAGCAAAATAATTCTCTAAAAAAGGTATAGAATACAACAAAATGAGATGACAAAAATGATCATTTTTAATAAAACTATATCACAACTAGATTGACACCTACCTCAGATCCAATCAGTGCTAGCCAAACAGAGCCGACCCAGAGCATAGACCAGCAAAATCAACGGAAACTTTTGAGAAAAAGTAAGGCCCAATTAAGCATAAAATCATGTTAACTATTAAAAAATTCAACTTCCAATTTCTAAAGCAACCCTTCTTTTCCACCAGCCAAACATGCACTAAGAGTCAAGGCGCCAGGGTGTGATGTCAGGGGAGCAAAACAATTTTCGTCAAGATAGTTAATAATGGCACGTGTCAACACCACCACAATTCCAGATATAGAAAGCAAAAACTCCTCCAACCAGTTAGAATATAAACGTAACTTTATTATCTAATAATTTTGTCTGAACATTATGTATCTTGATCTTATAGTTTATAAAATCCAATCATTTAAAATATATTCAATTTGAATCGTTAAATTATACAAGTATTTGATCAAAAAATAAATAATTTCACAGTAAAATTGAGATCATAAACTTTAACATTTTCTAATTCTTAATTTTAGATCTCAACTTTAACAATTTGTTTTATTTTGAAACAAAACGTAATTTGTGCTACTTAAGAGGGGGCTTAGTTTAAAATGCGTGGATTTTTGCATGGGGTATGTTTGGAGGCACAGAAGTCAAATTAGAACCCTCCATGTGGTTTGCATGGGTCATGTTTTGTAGTGGCAATGGTGATTGGTGGAGGTCAAGTGGGAAATGCTTTCATGCTGTACAGCCACAAAAATTATTTAAAAAAACAAAACAAAAGAAGCAGCCGTAAAATTACCTTTTTTTTTATCATTTGTATGTGACAGGACAATCATTTTTGGCATTTTATCTTTTTAGTTCTCAGTTCCGGTTAATTATTTTAGTTACTTTTGAAATTATAATATTT
>BRYE01000007.1:4831602-4841602 GCA_030159115.1 Actinidia arguta var. hypoleuca
AAGTCAAACCGAACCAAACCGTTGCAAATTGTTTGGTTCGGTTTAGTTCGATAATGCTCACGGTTTGTGTTGGTTTAAAAAATTCCTAAATTATTATAAACGGTTTGATTTATAATTTGGCCATAAACCAACCGTCATCACGCTCACGCTCAGGTGGTGTCCGTATATTTTTTTTTGGCAAATATCAAGAAGTTTCTTTGATTTTTACCCGAAACAAAATCTTTTACTATTGGTACTTACTCGACACAAACTCTTTAAAAGCACAACTGAAATTCATTTCTCCTCCTGTACATGATCGCGTCTCATTAGGCACAAAGCTAAGCTAGTTTACTTTAAGTCGCGTCTCATTAGGCACAAAAAAAAATATTTTAAGTAAGCTTTTTTCCAAATAAGAGAATTCTTTTTATATTTTCAGACTCTTTTCATATATATATATAATTCTAATTAAATGGTTAATAAAATTCATTAAAGGGAGGAGATGTTGTGCACGCGCTTTAAATGGAAGATATGTAACATATTTACATGTTGACACTTGAAATAAAGTTGTCCCCCATTTAAAATTGACAAGAGAGAGAGAGAGGGGCTGAAAATAGTCCACGAGGGACTCTGTCCGAACAACAACCTTCCCCAAAAATTGTTCATTGTAAAAAGTCAACCCAAAATTTATAAGCTTCCAAAACTAGCCCATAATAAATAGCTATACATTTACTACAAAGGATGAAATAAAGAAGTCAATGTTGAAAATAATGCCTCAAATTTGAATTCGGATTTGTTAAAATTGACAATCTCAATTTTATTTGAAATTGACTATTTATTAGTCAAATGCGTGTATAATTTAACGATCCAAATCGTTAATTTTTTTGATGTCATTGAAGTAAAGATATGTGAAAAAATTTAGAATGATTGGGTCTTAATAAGTTTATTTTTAAAATACAAAACCATGCACGTTCTATTATAAAATAAAATATACCATCCAACAAATGTATCTTGATCTTATAGTTTGTAAACCTCAATCACTCTAATTTTTTTCACACATTATTATTGCAACGGTATTTAAAAGTTAATCGGTTTGGATCGTCAAATTATAGACGCATTTGACAAAGAAAATAATTTTACAGTAAAATTGAGATCATCAACTTTAGCAAATCCAAATTCTTAATTCTGGATCTCAGATTCTTAAGTCCAGGTTGTCCCTGAATTTTCGGAAGCCCCAGGCCAAAAAAAATTTGGGGCCCTAAAATTTGAGAATTTTGGGGGGTCTAAAATAAAAATAGGTAGCCCTAAAATGGGCCTAATTTGAGTTTTTAATGTTCCAAAATAAAATGAATAATCCTAAAATTTGAGAATTTTTGAGTATTTTGGGGGGACCTAAAATAAAAATGGGTCTAATTTGCGTTTCCAATATTCTAAAATAAAAATGGATAGTCCTAAAATTTGAGAATTTTTAGGGGCCTAAAATAAAAATGGGTAGCCCCAAAATGGGCCTAATTTGAGTTTTTAATGTTCCAAAATAAAAATGGGTAGTCCTAAATTTTGAGAATTTTTAAATATTTTTAGCAGCCTTAAAATTTAAAATTTTTTGGGGAGCCCTAGGCCTTGGCCCAGGGGCGGGCCTGCTTAAGTCTTTATCACCACAATGTGTACACAAGAATTTGTTTTATTTTGAAACAAAACGTAATTTATGCTACGTTTACAACCGTTTATAACAAGGCCAAAACGACGTCGTTCTATTTAGCCGATCCATTTGGCGACTAAATGAAACGACGTCGTTTTGTGTTTAAAACATCAAAACGATGTTGTTTTGGCCTTGTTGTAAATCATTATTATAAATAATGCTTATAAACTTAGCATTTCTCCTTAAGAGTGGGCTTAGTTTAAAATGCGTGGATTTTTGCATGGGGTATGTTTGAAGGCACCACCAAGTCAATGCTCGTGGCGACTGCCGATTCTTGTCCGAATTGTGCTTATCCCAAATCACGTTTTTTTTCAATTCTTTATTCCTTTCACAGGCACCGAGGATAATATCGAGAGCACATGATGGATAATTGAACTGAATCGACCTTATGGGACGGTTATTCCTTTCACATGCACACGATTCGGTTTTCTTCTCGTGGATTGGATGTACAACACATGTTTTTGCTTTAATTTTATGTACGGTGTTTCCCTTCTGTATCCAAGGGGGCTCATGCTATGCGCCCCTCACTGACACAGCCCCTCTCCCTGTCCCTCCGTGATATTACTCTTCTACGTCTGTCTCAAAATTTATTCTCCTTCCTTCTCCCCAGCTAAATTAATTCTCTTTTTTTATCAGCTTTTTTTTTTAGTTAATCTTTTTTTTTAATTGCGTTTTTTTTCCAACATGGTGGTGGCAACATTCATCGTCCGAAGCTAAAGGATGGGCAAATCGTTATAGGACACGTGTTCATTTATGATACAAAATAATAGGTACAGCACCAAACGAACAGTTTGGAGGCAATATTGATTAAAATTTGTATTTTTATATATTTTCTTTGTGTATTATTACATGTACTATTCCCTGAACATGAATAAATTAATATTTAGATCTATATTTTTATACTTTTTAATTTTTTTTATAAATAATAACTCCCAAAATCTACAACTACAAAATAAACAAAAAATTACAATTATAAAAAATAATTAAAAAATAATAATAATAAAAACAAAAGAAACAAAACTAAAAAAAATATACAAAATTGAAAAGAAAAAAAAAACAAAATAAAAGACTTTTAAGAGAGAAAGAGAGAGAGGGGGGGAAATAAAGGAGGGGGGCATAATCGTAATTTTGGATGTGGGGCCGGGAGGGGTATGTGTCAGGGGGGTGCGCGGAGCAGCTCTCATCCAAGGGATTGGATGTACAACATATCCCCCATGTGTTTTGCAGAGTTTTTTTTGTTTTTTAACACTTTTTTTTAAAAATATTTTAAAAAATAACATAGTTAAAAAAATATTTAGATAAATAATACAATTGGGCGAGTCGCTAGTGTCATTGGATACTCTTGAGTGCACTAAAACAATGTCATTTTGGTGCAAATTCTGGAGAAAACAAAAAGTAGAGAGAGAGGGAGAAAGAGAGCCATTTCATCTATCCTGGGTTAATGACACCCACCCATATCCCAACCTTGTTCTCTTTCTCTCTTCACCCACATGGTCCACTTCCCAATCTCATTCTCTCTCTTTCTAGAAAGTGAATTTGGACTCTCTCTTTTCTAAGGTCACGAGATTCATCACACCAATCCATAACCAATTGCAAATTCTTCTCAATAAATAAACTCATTAATATAAACAATAAAAAAATACAAAAGATTATAAGAAACAATACATGAACCTTGTTGATGGATTAATCCCATGAGGAACTCCATTTGGGATATGGTAATTTGAAAGCTCTGAGTCTGACAAACCAATTTTTTCAACTCTATGATTTGCAATGAATAACTGACAATCTTCAAATCACTCTCATGATTTTCCAAACCCTTCAATAAAAATTTGGTGAAAATTATTTTAAAAGTCAAAAGACAATTGGAATAAAAAAGGAGGATGGTTAAAATATAAACAAAAATAGATCCGGTGACCGTGGTGGTGGCGGCGGCGGGTGCAAGCGCCCCAAAAAATTAGGACTTTTATTTCAAGATTCTTATAATTTCAAGATTATTTTTAAATTATTTTTATAATATGAGAGACTTTTATTTAAATTTTTTGGGGTGCAAGCGCCCCTGATCAATCCCTCTCAAACCCAATTAATTAGGTATATATTTTTGTAGTAAAAATTATGCGTTGTGTGCCTATTACGAAAATGTGGTATTAATTAGATTTTTTGATTAATTATAAAAGTGTGTGATGTTAATTATGAATTATTGTGACTAATTATGACATTGTGTGGTATTAAATACAAATTATTGCAGTTAGTTAAGAAAGTGTGTGATATTAATTATGAATTATTATGGTTAATTACAAAAAATAGTGTTTTAGACTAATTATGAAAATGTAGTGTTTATTATCAAATCATGTTGTGGCCAGTTATCAGAAAATGCATAACTCGTATGTATGGTATACACATATTAGTCAATAGGTACTCTAAGTTTCTAGTTGTGGTCCAAAAATTAATTTTAAAAAATTGTTGAAGTTACTTTATGCCCATAAATAAAAGTAAAAACTGTAACAAAATTTTCAAAACAGTAAAAAATAAAAATAAATTTTTTTTACAAGAAACTCCAGATTTCACTGACCTAATGCAGATGCATGCATGCAAAACAGTGGGCGTGGAGGTTATGCTTACCTATGCAACATGAATGCGTGCAAAACATGTTGTACAACGTTGGAATCGAAAGTCAAGAAATGATTCATATTTGGACGGCTAAATGTTGACAAGATGGTAAGCGTGGGAACAACATTTCAAATTTACAAGCGAAAATAAAATAAAGTTTGAAATATTATTAATTGACTAAATTTGCCCTTGAGTTTAGAAATCTTTTTATTATAACAGTAGAAGCCCTAATATTAATAGGAATTCCTTGATAATTAAAAAGAAATTAGAGATCATATTAAAAGGAGTAATTTTTATTTTATATTTTTTAACTTTCACTCAGATTTTACTTTTGTTCTTTACGTTTCAATTTGAACATAGTTAACCTTGAACTTCATAAACAGTTGAAATGCAGACCCTCCGTTTACATCTGTTAGAATCTATCAATGGAAATAGTTATGTGATATGGACATGACCTATAAAAAAAAAAAAAAAAAACTTTTTAGATAATTTTTAGGAGAAATATTTTTTTTTTGTTTTTAGTGAACTTTTATCCAAATTAAATAAAAAAAATTTATATCTTCAGACACCTCTCTTCAAGAGAAATCGAAAAAGTATAAGATTATACTAATTATGTTAAAAAATTTATATCTGCTTGAACATTTGGATACAAACGGTGTTCATTTTTTATCAACAATAAAGCAAAATAATTCTCTAAAAAAAGGTGTAGAATACAACAAAATGAGATGACAAAATGATCATTTTTAATAAAACTATATCACAACTAGATTGACACCTACCTCAGAGCTAATCAATGCTAGCCAAGCAAAGCCGACTCTGAGCATAAACCAGCAAAGCCAACGGAATTTTTGAGAAAAAGCAAGGCCCAATTAAGTTCCACTTCCAATTTCTAAAGCAACCCTTGGCCAAGCAGTAAGTGATACGTCGTGATGTGCCAAGGAGCCGTGATTTGAGTCTTGTGCGGTGTGTTTGCTGGGTAACCATTTTGCAGTAAGTTTTTTTTATAATCCACTTAATCCATTTCTATTAAAAGAATTCTATTAAGGCCTTACCTTTAATACCAAGTCCAGAGAAAAATGGCCTACAAAAATCATGAAAAACTATTAATTTTAATTTGTCTAATCTTTCGTTAAACACATCAAAAAAAAACACCAAATAAATAGATACTCCATAATTTAATTGTTGAAAAGTATGATATTACGAACTTAGTTATTTCCTTTTGTTGCAGATGACAACATATAATTAATACTTTATTTTACCAATTTTTATTTTTTTCTCCGATCCTTGCTTTATATGTATAAATATATTTTAATTTGTTCAAAAATTAATGAAGGCCCGTGTGTTACGGCCTCGCTTAGGCCCCACAGAATTCAGGACATGCCCTGGGTCAAGATAGCAGAGCTGATTCCCCTCAATAATTACTATTATGCCCGCACTTATTTTCCTCTACCTCCAGCCAGCAAGTCACCTTTTTTTCCCTTCAGTATTCTGTTTTTTTTTTTAATCAATTTTATTTTTTATCAATTTTTTTACAATTTTTTTTGATAAACAATTTATTTTATTATATGTTTATAATATTGTATTTATTTTTAGTTGTAGATTTTGAGAGTCATTATTTATAAAAATTTTAAAAATTCTAAAAATATGAATCAAAATAAAAAGTATATATATGAAAATAACAATTAATAAGCAAGCACACTAATAACTTACGAACAAATATTTTTTTCAAATGAAAATCAATATTGATTTAACCATGTTCAGAGAAGAGTATATGTAATAATGATGCACGAAAAAAGAGGGGAGATTCTTACATATGTCAAAAATTAAACAAATAAAAAATTAATAAACAAAACTTATTAAAAAATAAACCAAATTAATAAAATAAAAAAATAAAATTACGTAAAAAATTTAAAAATTAAAAAAAATTGTAAAAATAAAATTAAAAAAAAATACAGCTAAAAAAAAAACATAAATTAATTTGGCTGAGGAGATAAGGGTAGAAAAATAATTACGAGGGAGTGGTATACGACTAATACTTGTCAAGGCGCGAATGACAAGGGAGGACAGGGGCGGTGTCAGGGGAGAAAAATAGTTTTCGTCAAGATAGTTGTTAATGTGGCACGTGTCAACACCACCACAATTCCAGATATAGAAAGCAAAAGCCCCCCCGCCCCCACCCACACACACACCACTTGTAGTAACCATTTGAGAGCAAAAACGTCCCATTTTTTTAGGGTAAATTACACTGACCTCCCCTGAGGTTTGTCTTTAATACATAAAATACCTCTGACGTTTGAAAAATTACAATGACCTCTCTGAGGTTTGAAAAATTATTCTCCAACCCCTGACACCATTTTTCCCTTATGAATTGACCAAAATACCCCCCTCTCTCTCTCATCCCTCCACTCTCTCTCTCTCCCCCCCTCTCTCTCTCTCTCTCTCTCTTTGCACCCTTTAATTTTTTTTTTTTACTTTTTTTTATTATTTTTTTTAATACCCTTTAATTAATTTTTTTAACAAAAAATAAATTCTCTTTTTGTTTTTTTATTTATTTTTTTTTGTATCCTTCTAGTTTTTTATTTGATTAATTTTTTTAACAAAAAATGAATTCCCATTTTTTTATTTTTTTTTATTTTTTTCTTTTTGTACTCTTCTATTTTATTATTATTTTTTATTTTAATACCCTTTGATTAATTTTTTTTTAATAAAAAATAAATTTTCTTTTTTTTTATTTTTTCTTATTTTTTTTCTTTTTGTACTCTTCTATTATAAAATAAAATATACCATCCAACAAACGTATCTTGATCTTATAGTTTGTAAATCTCAATCACTCTAAATTTTTTCACACACTATTATTGCAACGGTATTTAAAAGTTAATCGGTTTGGATCGTCAAATTATAGACGCATTTGACAAAGAAAATAATTTTACAGTAAAATTGAGATCATCAACTTTAGCAAATCCAAATTCTTAATTCTGGATCTCAAACTCTTAAGTCCAGGCCGTCCCTGAATTTTCGGAAGCCCCAGGGCAATAATTTTTTAGGGCCCTAAAATTTAAAAATTTTGGGGGGTCTAAAATAAAAATGAGTAGCCCTAAAATGGGCATAATTTGAGTTTTTAATGTTCCAAAATAAAATGGATAATCCTTAAATTTGAGAATTTTTGAGTATTTTGGGGGGGCCTCAAATAAAAATGGGTCTAATTTGCGTTTTTAATGTTCCAAAATAAAAATGAATAGACCTAAAATTTGATAATTTGGGGGGGCCTAAAATAAAAATGGATAGCCCTAAAATGGGCCTAATTTGAGTTTTTAATGTTTCAAAATAAAAATAAGTAGCCCTAAATTTTGAGAATTTTTGAAAAATTTTAGGGGCCTTAAAATTTAAAATTTTTTGGGGAGCCCTAGGCCTTGGCCCAGGAACGGGCCTGCTTAAGTCTTTATTATCACCACAATGTGTACACAAGAATTTGTTTTATTTTGAAACAAAACGTAATTTATGCTACTTAAGAGTGGGCTTAGTTTAAAATGCGTGGATTTTTGCATGGGGTATGTTTGAAGGCACCACCAAGTCAATGCTCGTGGCGACTGCCGATTCTTGTCCGAACTGTGCTTATCCCAAAACACGTTTTTTCAATTCATTGTTCCTTTCACAGGCACCGAGGATAATATCGAGAGCACACGATGGATAATTGAACTGAATCGACCTTATGGGACGGTTATTCCTTTCACATGCAAACGATACGGTTTTCTTCTCGTGGATTGGATGTACAACACATGTTTTTGCTTTAATTTATGTACGGTGTTTCTCTTCTGTATCCAAGGGATTGGATGTACAACATATCCTCCATGTGGTTTGCAGAGTTTTTTGTTTTTCGACACTTTTTTTAAAAATATTTTAGAAAAAATAACACAGTCAAAAAAATATTTAGAGAAATAACACAATTGGGCGAGTCGCTAGTGTCATTGGCGACTCTTGAGTGCACCCAAACGACATCGTTTTAGTGCAAATTTTGGAGCGAAAAAAATTAGAGAGAGAGGAGGAGAGAGAGCCATTTCATCCTTCCTGAATTAATGACACCCACACATATCCCAATCTTGTTCTCTTTCTCTCTTCAGCCACATGGTCCACATCCCAATCTCGTTCTCTCTATCTCTTTCTAGAAAGTGAATCTGGATTCTCTCTCTTCTAAAATCACTAGACTCATCACACCAATCCATATCCAATTGCAAAATTCTTCCCAATAAATAAACTCATTAATAAAAACAAAAAAAAAATACAGAAAGATTGTAAGAAACAATACATAAAGCTTGTTGATGGATTAATCCCATGAGGAACTCCATTTTGGATATGGTAATTTGAAAGTTCTGAGTCTGACAAACCAGTCTTTCCAACTCTATGATTTGCCATGAATAACTGACAATCTTCAAATCACTCTCATGATTCTCCAAATTTTTCAATAAAAACCTGGTAAAAATCATTTTAAAAGTCAAAAAACAATTGGAATAAAAAAAGAGGATGGTTAAAATATAAACAAAAAAGATCCGGTGGTCGTGGTGACGGCGGCGGCAGGAGGAAGGGCAAACCCTATCCCCCTATCTCTCTCTCTACAGCTTTTTTTATCGTCAGAATTTGACCCAAAATAACGTCGTTTTGGTGCACTTGAGAGTCGCCAATAACACTAACGACTCGTCCAACTGTGTTTTTTTCTTAAATATTTTTTCAACTGTGTTATTTTCTAAAATATTTTTTAAAAAAGTGTTAAAAAACAAAAAAAAAATGTGGTTTGCATGGGTCATGTTTTGTTATGGCAGTACTAGTCGATGGAGGCCTAGTGGGAAATGCTCTCACGATGTATAGCCACAAAAATTATTTACCCAAAAAAACAGAAAAAGAAACTGTAAAATGACTCTTTTTTTATCATTTGTATGCGACAGTACAATCATTTTTAGCAGCAGTATTTTTTTTATTTTTTTTTGTATATTTTCTATTTACTTCTCAATTTGGGTTAATTCTTTTAGTTACTTCGAAATTATAATATTTCGCATCCCCAAATTATGGAGCATCTTGATTGCTAGACCAAATTTATATATATATTCGCATTCTCAAAATTAGAATATAGATCCGTCCATGTGTCTAATATTACTTTCGAGAGTATTCGTTCATGTTAGGAAAAAAAACACTTTTCATCGATGGAATTATTTTTCTCAATTTTTTTGTGTGTAATTGAAGTAAATAGGAGGAAAATGAAGTTTTGAATCCAATTGTATGGCTTTCATGGACCTGCTAAAAGGCCAAATTTGCTCACGTCTACTCGCGTCACCTTTTGTGGGGATGGTGTTACGTACCCAACAAGTAAAGGACAAACAACCCAAGTTTGGTCAAAAATACACATTTCGCATCGTTTTCTATAATTTTACCCCTCAAATTATTTTTTTTAGACATAATTTAAATTTGAGTAATATTATAATATTTATATTTGTGCACTTTATCTGAATATCAACAAATGTAGCATCACACTACCTACATCACAGATACGTACTTAATTAGATCATTTAAAATATCAAATAAGATGATACATAAAAGTTGCGCACACATAATCATTATAATTGTTGTTACGCTATTTAAAAATAAAGTAAAATATCAACTGCCACCCAATAGGTGGTGAGATGGTTAATAAATAAAAAATATATTTATGAGTGTGATCATTACTTAAAT
>BRYE01000007.1:4854102-4861602 GCA_030159115.1 Actinidia arguta var. hypoleuca
ATATGTAAATATTCTTGAGGATCAGAGGAGTGATCATTTACCATCGCCCAGTAAATAGTGCTTAAAAAAAGTAAAATGAATCTCTATGCCAATGTAACTAAATTTCTAGCTAAAAAAGTAATTGAAATGTGATTTTTGAATTCTCATCATTCTAACGAAACTAGTGAGCGGGTCAGTGTAAAGCATGCAAAAATTTATTGTATAGTTTTTGTTTATTCATGTACAGTTTTTTTTTTTGGTCAAATTTCTATAGAGTTTTTTTGTGGATTTTTAATACCTTTAAAATTATTCATGCATAGTACAAGAATTAGGTCAGTTTAAAAGAACAGTGTTAAATATACATGAGAAGTGCATAAAATAAAAATGTATTAAAGAATGTGAGAAATGTCTCAATTTTCGTAAAAAGATTCTTCAAATAGAAACTATATGAATCAAATTAATTCTATACCAACTGAATTTAAATTAATTTTACGAGTAAAATCTTTATAATGATAAACGAATTCTTTAAATGAAAACTACGCAACTAAATTTAAATAATGCTATAATATATATTTTCTTTTCTTTTTCATTTTTCTTTGATCAAATTATTGCTTGAGTTTTTTTATTTTTTATTTTATAAAACGTATAAAATCATTCGTGCATAACACGATATTTTTCCAATTACATTTAATGTATCAGATAGCTAAGCCAATATTAATTTAAAATTCTCTGATTACTTTCTCTTTGTTCTAATTTATCTATCTTTAAAAAATAAATAAACAAACAAATTAGAACAGAGTATCTTTTTGTCGGAACATGACTTCTCTCTACGTCAACCCCTCTCTTACACAGAACAAAGTTTGAAGCGTTATCATAGCAACAGTCGACTTTACAACAATGCGATCTTAATTTTCACGATAGATTCTATATTCAATCATGTAAAGTAACATTGATCCCTGTAGCTTGGGTAAGGCTTCAATTTGGTCCGTATAGTTTTAATTTAAACTGTTATAACCCTATTATTTTCAATCAATTCGATACGGTTCGGTCCCTCTATCCAAATCTGTTAATAATATTAACACAAAACTCAAAAAAAAAGGAACAAACATTATGAAATTTCCTTTGGGAGTTTTTTACAAATTTAAATAGAAGGACAACATTGCAACTAATTAGAAACTGTAAGTTTAGAATTGTTCAAATTAAAACTATAGAGATACAACACTTCTACGGTATTAGAATTTAGACCAAAAAATTTTAAGAATGTAAAATAAATAGTTCAAATTCACTTGATTAAGTGGAATCTATACAAGTGAATCTGAATTAATAATTTTGAGTTATAGTAACTTTTTATGGTCCAATTCCTGAAATCGTAGGATTTATAGATCGAAAGAAAACATTTCAAAAACTACAGGACCAATCATAAAATTTACACACCAGTTTTAAAGTCTAGAGAGGGGGGATTTTGAGAGGGGGGATTTTGAGAGAGAGAGCGACAGTTGGGGTCCCCCTCGTGGTCCGTAATGGGAATGCCTTCCGAAAAAATAGAAAAACGAACAGTTGCTTTTTTATCAAAAGATTTGTACAATCAGAGGCCTTCCAACTCTCTCTCTCTCTCTCTCTCTCTCCTTGTTGGCAACACCCTTATAAATCTTTCTAACATCAAATTGAAATTGTATCTACTCGAAATGATCTGAATTCAACACCAATTTAGCACTTGACAGTTTCTTGCAGCTCACCTGTTTGTGAAAATTACTGTTAGAGCAAAACAGTTAATACAATCTTGCTTCAGTTCCTAAATGGAGACAAAGATCATTTTGGGTATTGAGCAGGTGACTCTGATCAATGAGCTAAACCAAGGGAGAGAATTCACAAAGCAGCTCAAAAACCACCTTGGCCCTTTGTCATCTCCTGAGCTGTGTGATCTTCTGATTCAGAAGATAATCTCTTCCTATGAGAAAGCAATTTCTCTCCTAAATGAGTTGGATTTAGTAAGAGAGTTTCAAGTAGATGACATTTTGGAAACCTCCCAAGCTCTTTATGGCTCCAACCCAATGAGTGAGGTTTCTAGAGATGTCCATAAGAAGAGGTGAATTTAGGCCTCAAACGTTGATTGTTTTCTTTAGTTTCAGCCTATTTCTTGGGTTGGGTTAGGTCTGAATTAATTGTTGGGGTTTGAATTTTGCAGAAAGATATCGCCGCAACAGACTGAACAAGTAAGCATTTACTCTGGAATGGGACTGAGTCTTCTAGATGATGGTTTGAGTTGGAGAAAATATGGGCAGAAAAATATCATGGGAACTAATTTTCCAAGGTGAAAAAGTTGGAATTCGAAGAACCACCAATTTATGTGCATTTTTGTTCCTATATATGCACTATATGAGTATATATTTATACACAATGGGTGTCATAAACATTTAGACTAGTGTTTCACACAAAAGAGCTTTGTGATATGCTAGTCAGTTTGGCCAAAACTTATAAAGGCCAAGTTTGGGTTTACTACCTCATTTTTGAGCTAATTTAGTTATTTTAGTTTCTATTTTTTTTTTATTTAAGTGAGTTTTTCTAACTGTTTAATCAATATTTTTTATTTTTCTGGATCTTCTTGATTTGAAGAATCTAAAAATAAAAATATTTTTATCTAATTTGAAAAAAAGTTCAATAAAGACAAAAAAAATTATTTTTGACAAGTAAGCAAAATTATATCTTTAAGTCGATTTTTTTTCAAATTTAATTAAAATTTTTATATTTTTAGATTCCCTATCATCAAGACGAACAAAAAAAGTAAAAACTTTTGATTGAATAGAGAAAAAAGTTTGACAAAAAAACTCAAAAATAAATTAGTTAAATTAGCTCAAAAGCAATTGAAGTGAGCTAATTTAGTTAGTTAAACTTAGCCTAAATTAAAAATGAGGGATCACTTGTACAAGGACACCACTATGCAAAAATCCTGGTTACACACCAATCAAAAGGGTGCGGGTCGCACCATCTATGGGACTCCATCTCATTGTGACTATTTTGCGTGCAATTTTGTTACCGAATATTGTACACTTAGTTTTTTTTGTCTCTGATGAGCGTTGCTCTGCTATTGCAGATCATATTACCGGTGCACTTATCGCTGGACACAAGGTTGTATGGCAACAAAACAAGTCCAGAAATCAGACGAAGACCCTTCAATCTTAAAGATAACATACAAAGGAAGACACACTTGTAATCAGGCCTCCCAGTTAAGCCCACACTTGGCCTCGGTCCCAAAAAATGATCCACAACAAAACCAATATCAATCACACCAAGCAGATGAAAATCAGAATTTGTCACGAGAGACAATCGTTGAGTTTGGTACAAACCCTAAAATCAAAACTATCGAATTGGGATTCATGGATGAGACATTTCTTCCCGTTTCCTTTTCCCTTCCCCCCACATCAATTGAATTCCAAATTATGGAAACCAATACTTCCCCAGAGGAAAAGAATATATTGGGATCGGATACCTATTATTTTCCAACGCTACAATGCCAGAATTTGCAACGATCAGAAGCGGATCTTTACGAGGCTATTTCAGTTCCAACTCCGGTGTCCAACTCGTCGGTTGAAGGCTTGGATTTCTCTTTTGATCTGGCGGGTTTCGATCCAAATTTTACGTTTGGCGCATCTGAATTCTTGTTTTAGCTTCTTAGAGATTTATCCCTCCACAGCATTTGAGGAGAATAAGAGAATGTTTATGCAAGAGGTGACCTTCTAAAATAGTTCATGAAATGTTGAAAAAAGTGTGTCCGGTTTTTCTTAAAAATAAATAAAAGTTTCTATACAAAAATAAATATAAATAAACAATTGAAAAGACATATTATAAAAATATTTTTATTAACTTACAGGAATGTAAAATGTAATGACTGAGGCCTGAATTAGATTAAGTGTCCTTAAGTCATTTTACGTTCCGCACTTGCTACTCTCGGAATATGATGTATTACTTTCAGAATACAACAATTTCAATCTTCTAAAAGTAGTAGTCTACATTAAAAGAACATGAAGAACCTAGAAATATTTTCTCTCTCTTATATATATACTAAAATACTGAATAATGTTATGCAATTTCAACACTTTCAACCTATGTTTCAATGTGTCTCAAAACTTGAGTTTTATCTTTTAAGATTCCAATAGTTGGTTTAGCTTTTGACAGGTGGTTTGATCCAAACATAGCTTGGGCGTGCTTGTTGTAGTTGAACATTAAAAAAAATGCTTATTGAAAAACAGAAGCTGAATTGCATCAAAATGATGTTGACGAAGAAAGCCACTCTCAACTCTCTCTCTATATTCTCTGTTTACTCTTTCTCCACTATCGCCACTGTTAGCTAGAAAACAAACTTTGAGAGGGTGAATTAGGTTTGCTAGAATTAATGATCAATTAAAAAATTATATAAAAGATTGATTAACTATGCACTCTAGTTTAAGATAAGTATATAAGCAATTAAAGAGAAGAAAGAAAATACTGCAAATGATTTATAGTGGTTCGGCGATTCTTTGCCTATGTCTACTCTCCAAGCTTCTCCTTGGATGTTCAAGATGCTTAAAAATATTTACAATCACTAGAACACTTCTAGTTTTCAAGAGCATCCGTCTCTTGGAAATTTTACTAGCACTCACAGTGATCCTCTCAAAAGGAAGTAATTGTTGTAGTAGCTAAAGTTCACCAACTCTATATGAAAGATGAATACAATGGACTTTTCTTTTTAGAGTAATCTTGCTCTTTTTGATCTTGACAAAACAAGCTCACAATAAATGATCAAGGGATTGAAGTATTGAATACAAGTGTAGATGAGTTTTTATGGCACTTCAATATCTTTTCAATAACCCCAAAGATTAAATTTATAAGTCCAAACTTGAATAGAGTCGTTACTGCATTTAATGCTTCTGATTTAGTTATTCTAATTGAATCTCAGCCGTTAGATCTTGATTTGAACGTGTAAGATCTAAGTTTTCAAATTTCGTTTGATACTTCGATCGAACGAACTTCAACTTCAGTCGAGATTGTTCTAATTTTCCAATGAGCTTTCCTTTTCATTTGCTAAAGGTCTTTTGAACTTCGGTTGAGAGTTCTGTCAACTTTGGTCGATCGAATATCAACTTCGGTAGACATTACTCTATTTTTTCAATGACCCTTTCATTATTCATTTAGTCTTTTAGCTAGCTTCAATTGACCGAATCTTAACTTCTGTCGAGATTTTGATCAACTTTGGTCAACCGAACCTTAACTTCAGTCATTGTTGCATTGTTCTTCCAGTGAGTACTTATTTTACTTATTTGAGCAGTGTTATTCTTCGATCGTGATTCTTAAACTTCGGTCGACCGAAACTCAACTTCAATTGTGGTGCTTTAACTTCGATTAACAAGTTCGGTCAATCGAACTTGTGATAGTAGCAGCAGTTTCACTATATTCTTTAAAGACAAATGCCGTTTAACTATCCAAAATAAGTTTAAGTGATGGTTTGACACTTCTATAAGTTTCATTTGCATAATAACTTTGATTATAACTTGTAGAAAGTTATGGATCTCATTATGATCATGTGTAGACTCTTTTTGAGTTCAATCTTGTTTCTCTTCAAGGATGTGAGATAGTCAAATGATTTATTTCAATTCTAAGTTATGTTTTCAATGTATGCATGTATGTTTAATCTTAAAACAAACTTGTGCAAGGCTGTTTTGAGTTAATCAAGTGATTTAACAAATTTGAATTTATTCGGCATTTCTTAATACGATTTTCACAATAAGTTTAATCAAGTTTAGCGTTTACAAGCCTAATCATCAAAATCAGTTATATCTTCATATCAACAACCACAAAACATATCGCCATTGCCACCACGACATAATTGCCACCATCATTGTTAAATATATCTATGTCTCTCTAAGATATAAGATCTAAAACACTGCCATGATCTTTCACCACTAGTGGTTGTCATAGTGCCACACTGTGTTCATCGTTGTTACTTTCACACCGCACTTGTAGTTGCCGCCACCACCGCATTTTCTCTATCTCTCCTTCTCTCTCAGATTTGAGATCTATAGAGCCGACATGGCCTTCCACCTCCATCGATCAACTCCACCAGTGTCAAATCTCTTTATCTCTCTAAGCATCATTTTATTTTTGACTTATTTCTTATGTATTGGTGTTGTTTTTGAAAAAACAATCGTGACCAAATTATTTTTAATTTTTTGTGAATTGAAAACTCATTAAAATTCAGAGTTACCTTTACCTGTTGAAAAGTTAAAACTTATTTTTATAACAGTTAAATTTATATGTTTAAATAATTCAGTTTATTTGTCATAGTTTAGTTTATCTATCCAAATAATAAAGTTTATGAGTTAAGTTTATTTGTTTAAATAACAGTTAAGTTTGAAGTTTGTGATGGTAAAAAAATGGTTAAAAGCTTATAACAAAGTTTTATTATTCGAAATAGTAAAATTTATGTCAGTTAAGTTTATTGTTTCAAAATAGTAACAATGGAATTTTACTCTTTTCCACCTCCACCACAGCCACTAAAAAAATAGTTAAATTTACTATTCATTATTTTGAGCATTAGTCACTATTTGAAATAGTAAAATTTAATTGAAAGTAAAAACTTAATTGTAACAAACAGTCAAATTTCATTGTTAGGTCGTTGGTTACCGACCAAAAGGTCGTTGGCCAGCTGTCAAGAAATTGTTGGCCGCAGCCTTCGACAACAACGAAGGTGCAGCTAGGCGTATAAACTTCCTCAGTTTTTAAAGAATATTGAGGTTTCTAAGTTCCAGTCTTAAAGTCATGCGTGTAAAGCATAAGGCACGAGTCTCAATTACATGCAAACCAAGGGGCAACAACAAAGAAATTGATCACAAAAGATGCATTGTGCAAGTAGCCTTTTGTATGTCTTGAACAATCTCAAATGCAAGATCTAGACATTACATAGAAAACGATCCATCTTCATTTTATATTACTCGTCTGCCAGCAAAAAGAAAAGAAATGAATGCCTATTGAGTACATGCTTACTCTGCGAATAGCTTCGATGGCCTCACACTGGTCAAAAGGGTGCGGGTCCCACAATCTATGGGATCCTGCCTCGTTATCACTAATTTTCATTCGATTTTGTTATCAAATATTGTACACCAAGTTTTTCTCTGTCTGTGATGAGTAGTGCTCTGCTACTGCAGATCATATTATCGGTACACTTATAGTCATGCACAAAATTGTATGACAACAAAACAAGTTCAAAAGTCAGACGAAAGCCCTTCGATCTTAAAAATAACATACAAAGGAAGACACATTTGTAATCAGGCCTCTCAATTAAGTTCACACTTGGCCTCAATCCCAAAAAACAGTACACAACAAAATCTATGGGATCCTGCCTCGTTATCACTAATTTTCATTCGATTTTGTTATCAAATATTGTACACCAAGTTTTTCTCTGCCTTTGATGAGTAGTGCTCTGCTACTACAGATCATATTATCGGTGCACTTATAGTCATGCACAGGACTGTATGACAACAAAACAAG
>BRYE01000007.1:4866602-4874102 GCA_030159115.1 Actinidia arguta var. hypoleuca
TTGTGGTGACGGCCTTCGTGCCAGAGAATAAAAGGACAAATGGTCAGAAATTCATATTCCGCCCCACTTTTCGGATTTCTATAAACGTTCTATAAATTCTAGTCTTCAATTTCTTGCTATTGTCTTTATTATTAATTTCATTACTATTATTTATGAGATTTTTGTTTGTTAGACATAATTTTAATTTGAGTAATGTTACAGTATTTGTATTTGCGCACTTATTTGAGTATCAATGGATAAAGCATCCCATCACTTACATCTATCAAACAATTTTCACTTTGGAACTTAAACTTTTAAGTATAAAAATTAGTGTAGAAAAATAAGAAATATTTTATTACTATTAATAAATAAATTAATGACATAATTATGATATCACGGGGCAATAACGATTGACCAGACGGTTGAAGCAGTGACCCGTGATTCGATTTCTTTTTCAGTTCACTCAACAGTTTGATTTTCAAAACATTGGTTTCAACATTATATGTAAAATGTTGATCGCCGATCAATATGTTTTGTGTTGGTCATAAATATTCATGAATGTATCGATAAGTGTGATCATTACATAAGTATTTATGAATGTATTTTAAAATATATGAAAAATATGTAAATATTTTCGAGGATCGGAGTAGTATTCATTAACAACCGCCCAGTAAATAATGCTTAAAAAAGTAAAATGAATCGCATGCCAACGTAACTAAATTTATAGCTGGAATAGTAATTGAAATGTAATTTATGATTTGTAATCATTCTACCGAAACTAGTGATGAACGTGTCACGTGTAAAATCTTTATAAGGATAAACGAAGTATGCAACTAAATTTAAATAATGGTATAATAGAGATTTTATTTTCTTTTTCATTTTGCTTTGATCAAATTATGGCTTGAGTTTGTTTGTTTTTTTGTATTTTATAAAACGTGTAAAATTGTTTGTGTATAACAACCAGGGGCAGAGCCACGTGAGGTTAAGTGGGATCAATTGACCCCACTGAAAAAAAAATACAATATTTTTTTTAATATAATTCATAAATATAATTTTGACTTCACAAAAAATAGTAATTTGTCCTAAATTTTATAAATTATATAATTTTGACTCAAATGAACATAAAATCTGATTATTTTGACTCCGCTGAACATAAATTTTGACTTATTTGATTTTACTGAATATTCATTCTAGCTTTGCCTCTGATAACACGGATATTTTTCTAATTACATTTTATGTATCGGATAGCTAAGCCAATATTCCAAAATCATTTGATTACTTTCTCTTTATTCTAATTTAGTTGTCTTCCAAAAATAAATAAATAAACAAATTGAAACGGAGTATCTTTTTATAGGGTTAGGATTGCACACGGCATCTCTCTACGTCAGCCCCTCTCTTTCTCTCTCTCCGGATAGCAAAGTTTGAAACGTTATCTTAACAAAACGTCGACTTTACAACAGTGTGATCTTAATTTTCACGAAAGATTCTAATCATTCTATGTGCAATCATGTAAAGTAACATTGGTCCCTGTAGTTTGGGTAAGGCTTCAATTTGGTCCATATAGTTTTAATTTAAACTATTAAAACTCTATTATTTTCAATCAATTTAAACTATAGGATTTTAGGTCAAAGGAATTTTTTTTCCTAAACTACAGGGATCAATCATAAAATTTACAGAAGTTTTAATGTCTAGAGAGAAAGGGGGGAGAGAGAGAGAGAGAGTTGGGGTCCCCTTTCGTGGTCTGTAATGGAGGTGCCTTCCTCATCTCCATAATTGCTGTGTCAAAAAATAGAAAAACGAACGGTAGCTTTTTTATCCAAAGATTTGTACAATCAGAGGCCTTCCCTCTCTCTCTCGCTCCTTGTTGGCAATACCCATACCACCAAGAGTCAAGTTTTGGAGTTCTAGTTACTTCATACCCACATTGTCTAAATTACTGATCTCAATAACCCATTTACCATTGCAGTGAATTCCATGTTTGGAGCTTCTGGGTCTTCATTTTTCTGCCTATAAATCTTTCTAAAATCAAATTCCATAGAGAAAAAAGTATTTTGTGCTACTTAAGAGGGGTTTAATTTAAAATCCGTAGGTTTTGCATGGGTTATGAAGCCAATGCTCATGACCACTGCCTACTCTTGTCCGAACTGTGCTTATCCCATCTTATAGACACTAGTACAATGAACCCTAACCAAAACACAGTTTTTCAATTCTTTGTTCCTTCCACATGTACCGAGGATAATATCACAAGGACGTCATGGATACTTGAACTGAATGGGACGGTTATTGGTTAATTAATTACTCATTAGAAGCAAGATATGATAGAAATATTAAATTCTTGGTCGGATATCATAACTCTCGTTCACCCGAAAATACGCACACCCTAATATTAGTGATGTTTATACCTTGATATCTACTTGTTTGTGGACTATTAGTCTTGTAAGACCGACTTTAACTATGTTTTAATATAAAAATTAAACTTTGAACTAATAGTTATTATGATTGTTAATTTTTAAAAAATAGAGCATTAGGAATCCATGAAGGGATTTGTATTATATTAAATTAATCCCATGAGGCTATTAATTTTAAGGGGATTGAGATTGAATAACTAGTCATATTAAATTAAAATATGTTATCAAATCTGGCCCTTAACCTTTAATTTTCTGTGTCTTTTTGCTTTATATATGATACGGTGTTCCCCTATTGCCAAAAAACTCTTCGATTTTGGGATATAACTATTTCCGAAGTTAAACAGAAAGTCCTGGGCAGAGAGAGACCCCATCAGCATTCCCTTTCTCTTCTTACCGCATAGTACTTTAACTCTGCGAGATCTCCACTGGTCCCACTCATTCTTAACAACTCCGTACCTCTCAGATCTGGTGGACTTCACTCACACTTCTCCAAACATGAACAAAAATCTAATCTGTGGGGATCAAACTGCAAAAATGTAAGTATCAGGGGTGAAATAGAAATTAGATTGCAGTAAGGGCTTGGATGTACAGCATATCCTCCATGCGTTTTGCACGGGTCATGTTTTGTTATGGCAGTTCTAGTCAATTGATGCAGGTCAAGTGGGAAGAAATGCTCTCACGTTGTATGGGTTACGATCCTCTGAAGTTGAAATTTCCTAAAGTGTTCTTGAAGTGATCAAAACGACGTCGTTTTGTTTATTAAAATGGCGTCGTTTTGATTTCGCAGAAAAATTTTGTTTCCCTCTTTCTCACAAAACAAAACAGAACACAGCTCGCTCTGTTTCAACAAAAAAATTTAGCAAATTTTCTCTCTACATGTTCTCACTCTCTCCTCGTTCTCACCACCACCAAAAACACCTGGTTGCTGCCGGCGATGTATCTGTTGCCGGTGCTCTCAAATACCGGCGTTGAGGAAAATGTTGGAGAGGGGTGAGTGCACATCCCAAAATTAAATCAATTTTTGACCAAAAGCAAAACGTCTTTTATTTCTTTCGCTGCCGGTGCACAGAATTTTTGTGGGATTCGGGAGGATAATCATGATGTTGAATGCTGGAGGATCTTTAACTCGCCTTTGATCCCAAAGGATTCTGGGTTTTCTGCGATTGCTTTGTTTGAATTCGTTACGTGTGGTATTAGGGAAGTTGTTTGGGAGCACCGGCAGCAGATACATCGCTGGCAGCAAGCAGGTGTTTCCGGTGGTGATGAGAATGAGGAGAGAGTGAGCAAAGGGAAAGAGTGAAAATTTGTTGAAAATTTTTGCTGAAACAGAGCAAGCTGTGTTCTATTATGTGAGTGAGAGGGAAAAAAAAAATAGCAAAATTAAAATAATGCCATTTTGTTTATTAAAACGGCATCGTTTTAAGTAACCAAAAAAAATTTAGCATGATCAAAACGGCGTCGTTTTGATCACTATAGGAGCACTCAGAGAAAATTTCAACTTCAGAGGATCTTAATCCCAAGTTGCATAGCCGCAAAAATTATTTACCCAAGAAAACAGAGGAAGAAGGCGTAAAATTACCTTTTTTTATCAACAGTACAATCAGTATTAGCCGCAATTTTTTTTTTTGTTATTTTACATGTTTACTTTTCAGTTGGGTTCACTATTTTAGTTACTTCAGTTTTAAATATTTCGCATTTCCAAATTATGAAGGTTTGCACTTCCATTGTTAGGCTATATATATATATATATAATTCTGCATTTTTAAAGTTAGAATATAAATCCGTTCCTGCATTTAATATTACTTTCAAGAGCAATAATCTTATTTTTCGAAATATATTTGTAAAGTGATAAAATATCAAGTACCAGTTCCAGCAAAGCTAGGACATACACATTTGTTAGGCTGTTACTCCATAGCAAGTTTGACGGGGTCACTACGCCAAAGCTCTGTCGAGATGCGGTGACTGTCAATTACTAAGTACTAGCCTTGGTCGAGCTAGGACAAGTATCGTTGAAGTTTAAAATATCAAGTTTGATGATGCATTTTGTGCAGTGCATGTTCGCATGTGGTGAAGTTTATAAAAACACAAGTCTTACACACATTTGAGTATGAACTACACAAAATTTATTGTGTATAGAAAGATTCTTATTTTTATGAGTATTACAATTGAATTCCAACGATGTCATAATATAGGCTGTTTTAATTCCTATAATCTCAAAATTATAATGTTTGACATTCCCAAATTGTTAGAATATGGATCCATCACTGCGTCTGTTATTACTTTCGAGAGTCATAACGTTATGTTTTGAAATATATCTTGATAATATATATTCGTTCATGTTAGGAAAAAAAACACTTTCCATCGATGAAATTATTTTTCTCAATTGTTTCTTTGTGTAATTGAAGTAAATAGGAGGAAAATGAAGTGTTGAATCTAACTGTATGGCTTTCATGGACCTGCTAAAAGGCCAAATTTGGCCACGTCTAAGAGTTTCACTGTGTCACCCTTTTATGGTGACGGCTGTACGTACCCGAGAAGCAAAAGACAAATAGCCTACTTTGGTTGAAATTTATATTCCAAGCCGCTTTTCATTATTAATGTTGGTGAGAACTTTTTGTTTGTTTGTTCGACATAATTTTAATTTGAGTAATATTATAGTATTTTTATTTGTACATCCTATTTGAAGTTATCTTCCTAATTTAAAAAAAAGTAAAATGTTAACCGCTGCCTGATAGGTGGTGAGGTGGTTAATTGACAAAAAAATGAATAATATAATTATTCACGATTGTATTTTGAAATATATGAAAAATGTATAAATATTCTCGAGGAAGATTAAAAAATAGTCTCAAGTAAAATCTCAGTCATTTGATTTACTTAAATAAATTACAATCGTAAATAGCGAAAGATAGTTTTAAAATTCAAAAATAAAGATATTTTTTACTATAGATAGTTTGGAAGATTAAAAAATATGTGTTTTTTGTCGTTATTATAAATTCATTTAAATATTTATTTTTACTTAAATATTTTACTACAACCATTAGATAAATTAATTTCAATAAATATAAAAAAAATGCAATTAAAGAAAATTGACGTATGAAAATCACTTCTCTTTCTATTTGAGTAATTTTTCTTATCTGCTTTATTTTTCATCTTTTATTATTTTTAATGAATTTTTTTCATCGATTAATCAATATTTTATACTTTTTCGATTTCTCTTGATAAAAAAAAGTCTTAAAATATAAAAATTATATAATTTAAGAGAAAGTTCACTAAAAAAAAACTTCAAATTAAATAATTTTCTTATATTTTTAGACCTTATTATCAAATAAAAGAATATTAAATATAAAAAATTTTAAAATGCGGTTCAAAGAAATGTGTTTTTAATTTGCTTTCTCACTAAAAAATGATTCAATGAGTAAAAAATATGCTCAATTTTAGAGGTTTTTTATTCATGAGATCAAAACTTATGTATACCCCACACCTTTGAGAATGAAGTGATAGTTTTAGGGGAGAAAAAATAATCTCAGATAATATTTTAACCATTAAATTTATATAAATAAATTTTAATCGTAAATAATAGAAAAGATATTTAATATTCAAGTTGTGTTTTATAGTATATTGAAACGGAGTGTCTTTTTATAGGGTTAGGATTGAACATGACATCTCTCTACGTCAATCCCTCTGTCTCTCTGTCTCTCTCTCTCCACAGAGCAAAGTTTGAAACGTTATCTTAACAACAGTTCGACTTTACAACCATGTGATCTTAATTTCACGGAAGATTCAATATTCAATCATGTAAAGTAACATTGGTCTATGTAGTTTGGGTAAGGCTTCAATTTGGTCCATGTAGTTTTAATTTAAACTATTAGAACCCTAATATTTTAAATCAATTTCAACACGGTCTGGTCCCTCTATTCCAATCTGTTAAAAATGCTGATACAAAACTCAAAAATAAGAGATTAAAACATTATGAAATTTCCTTTAGAATTTTTTGCAAATTTGAATGGAAGAATAACATTGCAACTTATTAAAAATTGTATGCTTGAAATTATTCAAATTATAACGGTAGAGATAAAGCATGGTCTTAGAATTTAAATTAAGAAAAATTTTGAGAATTCAAAATGAATATTTTAGATTCACTTGATTATTTGAGATCTATATAAGTGAATCTGAATTATTTATTTTGAATGATGGTAATCTTTTATAGTCCATATTCTAGAATCGTAAGAGTTTAGATTGAAGGAAATTTTTTTCTAAACTACAGGGACGAATCTCAAAATTTACAATCAAGATTAAAGTCTAGAGAGAGAGAGAGAGAGAGAGAGTTGGGGTCGCCTTCATGGTCGGTGATAGACATGCCTTCCCATCCATAATTGCTGTGTGAAAAATAGAAAAAACAAACAATCGCTGTTTTAGTCAAACATTTGTACAATCATGCCTTCCCCCGTGTTCTCGCTCTCTCCCCTGGCTGGCAATTGACGTAAAAGAGACAGCTCAAAGTCTTTCGTTTTTTATCAACAAGATCGTATTAAATTCGTTCGTAAAAAATTTTAAAAATAAAAAAATAATGATAAGAATTGCGAGCATTGACGTTAAAATTGCATGAGACTTGATGATTTGAATAAAATCGACGAGAGAATCCGAACTCATGCCTTCGGCCATGAGCTCCATCGATTTTTTAAAAAATTACATCGTTTGTCTTCTCAAAAAGACAATTTTATCGTTTATTATAAATATTATTTTAGTTATAACTTTTAATTTAAAAATCAAAATAAGATTCCGTTTGTTGGAAAATGTTTCCTGAGTAGAATAGGAATTGGTTTAGATATTAACTAATTTTTTTTGGAATTTTTTTATTTTTTTATCTAGTTTCGTGCTTAACGCGAATTAGGGTTTTTAGGTTACTATTTAAGCATTTTATAGCCTAAAAGGCAAGGCAGTTTTGATTAATAAATTTTTTGAGAATTTTTTCTATATTTATTATAGATTCAAAAAATAATTCTAAATTTATTTTCTTAAGATAGACTTATTCGGTCTTTAGTGGCATTCCGTCTGCGTGTACAATACACATGTCCTGAAAGGTCAAGTTTTGGAGTTCTAGTTACTTCATAGC
>BRYE01000007.1:4876602-4879102 GCA_030159115.1 Actinidia arguta var. hypoleuca
AAAAACTTGGAACTACTCAATAGGGTGTGGGTCCCATGGTCTATGGGGCTCTATTATGGGCCTATGGGACTCGGCCTTGTTGTGATTATTTTGCATTCGATTTTGTTAAAGGATATCGTATACTTAGTTTTTTCTATATATATGATGAGTGATTCTCTACTACTGCAGATCATATTATCGATGCACTTATCACCACGCACAAGGCTGTATGGCAACAAAACAAGTTCAGAATTCGGACGAAGACCCTTCGATCTTGAAGATAACATACAAAGGAAGACACACCTGTAACCAGACCTCCCAGTTAAAGCCATACTTGGCCTCAGTCCCCAAAAACGATCCACAACAGAACCAATATCAGTCACACCAAGCAGAGGGAAATAAGAATCTGTCACAAGAGACAATCGTTGAGTTTGGTACAAACCCAAAAATCAAAACTGACGAATTGGGATTCATGGATGAGACATTTCTTCCCGTTTCCTTTTCCCTTCCCCTCACATCAATTGAATTCCAAAATATGGAAACCAATACTTCCCCAGAGGAAAAGAATATATTGGGATCGGAAACCTATTATTTTTCAATGCTGCAATGCCAAAATTTGCCACGATCAGAATCAGATCATTATAACACTATTTCATCTCCAATTCCGGTGTCCAACTCGCCCGTTGGAGGCTTGGATTTCTCGTTTGATCTGGCGGATTTCGACCCAAATTTCATGTTTGGCACATCTGAATTCTTGTTTTAGCTTCATAGAGATTTATCCCTGCACAGCATTGAAGGAGAAATAAGAGAATGTCCATGCAAGTGGTGACAGTCTAAAGTGATGACAGTCTAATTATGAAAGTGTATTGTGTTTATTACATATTCATGTTGTGGTTAGTTGTCAAAAAATGCATAACTTATATATATGATATGCATATATTGATCAATATGTATCCTAAGTTTCTCGTTGTGGTCCAAAAATTATTTTTTTAATTTTTAAAATTATTTTTTGCCCATAAATAAAAGAAAAAACTGTAACATATATTTTATCACAATTTTCAAAACATAGTAAAAATAAACCATGCTAAGAAGTAGCAACAAATACTCTCTTTATCCAACAAATACCAACAAATACTCTCTTTATCCAACAAATACCTAATGTAGCATGCAAGCGTGCAAAACATATCGTACAGTTTGGGTATCAAAAGTCAAGAAATGATGCATATTGGATGGCTAAATGTCTGACAAGATGATAAGAGTGTGAGGTAAGATTTTAATTAGACAGTAAAAAAAATTATTAAAAAAATAATATATATATATATAAATTTAATTTTTAATGCGATTATGTGCATAACATATGGCTTTTTTCGTTTACAAATTTTAATGAATGTGAACCTTTCCATATTGCAATTGATTCTAAAGTTCAAAGTTTAACATATTCAAATTAAAACATGGGGGACAAAAATATAATATGAAAGGTCAATATTAAGAACTTAATTTTTCGATGAAGTCTATAAATCCATTTTTTTAAACTAAAGCCTAAATCCATTGTTTTTGAAAAGTGAAAATCAAGAGAAAGGAGTGCACATGATCATAGGATACATCCCACGGTGACCTTATGCAATTGAATCTCATGTACATTAAGACGAAACTCGCAACTAAAGATTCATAAGGAAATGAATCATTAGATCAATCAAAGGAGTCACCAGTTAGTCTTTTATGAAACCAAAAAACTATATTTTAGAAATTCCGATTCGGGAGCTAAATTACGAGGGAAGAAAAAGGATCGCCCGCCAAATATTCATCACTCGAAGGAATCACTAATTTTGTTTCGACTAGCATATCTTTTAATAAATCTTTTCATGATTTAAAAGCGATAAACACACAAAATTTGCATTTGGATCTTCCTTTTGGAAAGCCGAACTCATTTTTCCTTAAAACAATATTCTAAAGTCAATTGAAAGTAGAATGTGGATTAGCGAGCATCAATTCAAATAGTCAAAAATAAGCCGCTCAAACAGAATTTGCGGTAATTGGGTCAAAATGTGTACTTGGCCGCCGCATGAATGTGCAGCTACTCATTTGCAAGGCAGGAAAACAATTTCTAACTATACTGGTGGCAAAATTAACCCACCCACGAATCCGCCCATTTTTAAGCCTCTAAAACCCGCCAAAATTGATTAATGGATCGCATTCGGGTAATCAAACCCAGGTAATTCGCAGGTTAGTTGGGTTGGGGTTCGGGTTGCTTATTGGGTGGAAGAATTGAACCCAAAACCCACATGAGTTGCAGGGCAATCATCATCACCTCAACCACTGCGCTTCTTACGCATACGTTAATATATATATATTATACTCTACAATGCAGAAAAATTCAATAAAATGTCTTATTTAATGCCGTTATTTAATGTGTGTGTTTTTAAGCGATTTTCATATTTTATTTTTCTTTGATTGCATTTTTTTTTCGATAAGTGAAATTTGATATAGAAATATAGCCTCATTTATGTTTGGCCCCGTCTGG
>BRYE01000007.1:4884102-4889102 GCA_030159115.1 Actinidia arguta var. hypoleuca
AACCCTCCACCTCCACCACCATGCTATCGTTGTCACTAGTGTTACTACAACTATGAGCACCACCATCACTCCACCACCACCATTGCCATTGCCACCACCTCCACCATCATGCTATTGTCGCCACCAACGTTACTACAACCATGAGCACCATCCCCCACTACTGCCATTGACACCACCATCCCCTCTACCACCATCATACCATTGCAACCATGCTTTACCTCCACCACTCTGTACCCCATTACGATAAAATATTACTAGTATAACAGTAATTAACACTTTCGCACTATATAAATCTACTAATGGGAATGCAAACCACTATCACTTGAGGGTGCGCTTATGATTTTATAATTATTTTTAAATTATTCGTATAATATGGAAGACTTAAAAGGCAGTCAGGATTTTTATGGGTCATTCCCATCATAGCATTAAGAACATAAAGAGCAGAATGATAAACAGAATTAGGTACACGAGCAAAAACTTGAATTAGGCAATGTCAAGGCAGCTGGAATAAATATTGGGTACAACGTCAGCCCAATTTAATTATATCAAGCAGAAAATCATAAATATGCAATGAAGTTTGAGCGAGCGAGCCACGGCAAAATGCACACTCCTAGTTAAGACTCAGTTTGGGCTAGCCAAAATATCAGTAAGTTGAATGTTTGATTTGCGAGTTTTTAATTTTTATTGATTCTTTTTTATCATTATGTCCAATTTTTTATTTGCAGTTTTTTTCATTTTCGGCGATAGTTAAAATTTTATATTTTTTTTAGTTTTTTGTTCTACTCAATGATAAGAAACTGAAAATATAAGAATTTGTGAATTTAAAAGGGTGTGCTTGTGTAAGGGGATAAAATGAATGATCACAAGCTCGGGCCTCACCGAGATCTTCGACAAATCCATTGTGATGCAAAAGGGGGACGATAAACACCTGAACTCGGTTGGAACCCTACCATGTACTAACATCAGTTAGGCTGAAAACCTGTGTCATATCGAGCTGTCGCTATATAGTAAGCTCGTTAGGACGACCACACCCGGAGTTACCAGGAGGTAACAGTCGGCAAAGATCCCGAGATATGTCTGGAGATAAAAGGTAACTTATGCGGCGGAGTTTCTTCTGATAGCCCCGTACTTGGGACAAGATGTATGCGGTGTGGAGACATGCTACCAATGAGCCGCAGAGATATGGTTGGGTCAGCCACCAGCTTACTGACATAACGATTAGCGCGTCGAGGTGCACGCTAAGTTGTGCTATATAAAGAAAACCTATGTTCCCTCTCAGAGGTACGTACTTTCACCTATAAAGAGCATACACTTTCTCTTTCTACATATCAACTCCGGTCATCTAATTTGACCGTCGGAGAGTCATTTTTTAAAAATAGCTACGGCGGCCGATCTCACTGATTCTATGTTGTACCGCTATTATCTGGTGCCAACTCACATCACCACCGCAAGACCACCACGGATGTCTATTCTCAATTTTTTTCTTCTCATCCTTCAAACTCACTACCCCATGGCTTGAGCAAAACATAGATATACATGAAGTGAGGATATTATGCAATAAAAAAACAATAAACAGGTTATACTATACTAGATTTACTTTATCACTTCGTATATATTTTCATATTCTAATGCATTCCCAGTTGGATCATTATATTTGAGTCAAGTCAGTATTGCTAAAAAATTAATAACGATTAATTTTTTTAAAAAAAATAAAAAAACATAAAATATAAAATATAAAAAATCATGTCTTACAATATAATTCATTCATACTTCCCTCTTTCTTCTAAAACATATTTGTTGCTCCTTATTAGAAACAACTTATGTTGTTATTTTTTTGTTTATAAAGTTGTGACAGAATATTAGTTATAGCTTGTGCTTCAATTTTTTGATCAAAAACAACTTTAAAAAAACAACAACTTATTTTTAAAAACTGTTTTAATATTTTTCAACTTCAATTTTTAAATAATCAATTTTAAAATAAGTTCAACTATAACAAATACATACATATATGTCTCATTCCCTAAGTTGGTATTTGATTATGCACTAAAACAATAAAACTATTCTCAAATTACAAAGCATATATATTCCACTAAATAAACAAGAAGCTGTTGTACACGTGGGAGTGATGATGGGAGTATGATATGAACATGATGCAAGTTAACGCTTAGAGTCAAGTCAATGTGGGCCCTCACCCCAATAATGGAGGCTAAGTTGACTATGACAACTGTTTATTGCTGAAGATGACATCAATGACTAAAAAAGGACAAATAGATTATATGGTGTGTCAAAAGATTCATAACCTAATTACCTTCTAATTCTTTCCCTTGCATTAAAAACACAATTCTAAGTTACCACTACATACACATATTTAGAGGGGGTTTGTTAATAATACATCAAACAACATACAGTTTTATATCATCTAGCCTACTCTTAGGGAGCGCAAAATCATAAATCATGTGAAAGAAAAAGAAATTGTGCATACCTCTCGTTGTTGGTCCAAAAACTTGGATATCCAAGATGAACTGCATGCTTTGATCTCAAATAAATATTTTTAACGATATTGTGTATTAATATTTCCAGCGATAGTAACACAATGGAGTCGAGCATTACCTTTAGAATCCATATTCCAAGAGCTTTTTCATATGTTCTTGTATGGCAGAGAGAGATACTTTCATGTTCGAGGGAGACTCTTGTAATGAAAATTATGTAATGTAACTCTTGGTGTCATAACTTTCCCAAATCACCCTAACCACCAATTCATTTTACTCAAATTGATAGAGCAAAAACACGTAAAAGCAAAATAATCAATCTCTCACATGAATTCTATTGATTCGTAAGAATACCGGAATTATAGCAAATGATAGAATATTCTCTCTAGTGAAGATACTTCAATTAATCATATTTAATTAATCAAAACATGCTCCAAAGTAAACTTTATTACCTTTTAAACTCTTTCTTTTTTAACTCACATCCAGCAATTCAATCAAGCAGTTCTTTTTCCAATTTCCAAATTCTAATTGGCTGATTACCTGCTTTTAATACCAAAGCAATCTTTACTATACGCAAGAGCCGGCGAGTATTGGAATCTATAGGTCAGGGGTTACAACTCTACACCACTCATCAACCTTTTTACAGCTGCTCAAAAAAGATACCATTAATACTTATCAATGTTAAATGGATTCTCCTGTATCGGACACTCGACACTTGAATAAGAGTATAAGATATGCATGCGACATTTTTAATTAGAAGTCTAGGAAATATATTTAATAATTCAAGTTCATAAAAGAAATATGCTAAAAATATCAAATTAGACATAAAATGCGTAATGATACATTGTAAAAACTACTTACCATGGAAATAAAAAAAATATACTAACAAATATAAATATTTTATCGTGTCCATGTATCCTTAAAATGGGAATTAGATGACTCTGATACTTAGAAACGTATCCGCACCCCACCCTCGTACTAATTTACATACATCTTATAAACTTTTTTTCCTTCACTGATTGCTGTATAAGGTTCTTTCAAAGCAGCATGGTAGCAACCAAGAACCATCTCCCCTTCATTTAGACAGAGTTGTGATAAAACTATTCTAGAGAGAGTTTAGTTATGCCCAATTAGCACTCATTAGACATAATATACACAAGGTAACTCTCAAGACTTAAATTCATAACCTCATGGTTGGTAGGCCAAGCCTTTGCCACTTTAACTAGTGGCTCCCACTATTCTAGAGAGAGTTTCTGTTATTTATTCATAGAGTAGTAGAAGAAAAAGAATATGACTCTACAAACTAGAATTAGATCTAGTAAGGCAAGTTAGCGATTAGTCATGAGAGAGAAAAGTAATTAACTCAACATTGTCCCAAAATCTGCAAATCCCTTTATATACCTACCAAGTCCAAATAACTCCGAAATCTTTTTCTATATATATTTAGGTACATGATAAATAAAGGTTAGACTAATTCTTCCTATAATGAATACATATGCTTTCCTTCATGAAATCAATGAGTTACCAAGTCAATGAGTTATTCAGACTATCGTCATCAACGTGCCGAGCCCAATACGTCCATGTAAAAATCTTCTTTACTTGGGTCCACCTGCCATTTTTTTCGTTGTACCTTCTAGAACATCATATATATGCATACGTATACATACAAATCAATCAAGGGGAGGAGAAAGGGATGTTGCAGCGTGGCTAATGAGACTTGAAGGCTGAAATGGGATCCGTAGGATCCCACCCACTTAAAACAGAGCTCATTTGGTTTGATTACAATGTATTTGATTATGACAATTGTTTATTGCTGAAGATGACATCAATGACTAAAAAAGGACAAATAAATTATATGGTGTAGTCAAATGCATAACCTAAATTAACTTCTAATTCTTTCCCTTGCATTAAAAACACAATTCTAAGTTACCACTACATACACATATTTAGGGGTTTTTTGTTAATAATACATCAAACAACATACAGTTTTATATCATCTAGCCTACTCCTAGAGAGCGCAAAATCATAAATCATGTGGAAGAAAAAGAAATTGTGCATACCTCTTGTTGTTGGTCCAAAAACTTGGATATCCAAGATGAACTGCATGCTTTGATCTCAAAAATATTTTCAGCGAGATAGTAACACAATGGAGTCGAGCATTACCTTTAGAATCCATATTCCAAGAGCTTTTTCATATGTTCTTGTATGGCAAAGAGGTGTATTTTCAAGTTCGAGGGAGACTCTTGTAATGAAAATTATGCAATGTAACTCTTGGCGTCATAACTTTCCCAAACCACCCTTAACCACCAATTCATTCTACTCAAATTGATGGAGCAGAAACTTGTAGAAGCAAAATAATCTATCTCTCCCATGAATTTTGTTGATTCTCAAGAATATCAAAATTATAGCAAAGGACAGAATTTTCTCTCTAGTGAAGATACTTCAATTAATCAAACCTGCTCCAAAATAAACTTAAGTATTGGGCTGCTATCAAGTCGCATCGTACAACTC
>BRYE01000007.1:4901602-4906602 GCA_030159115.1 Actinidia arguta var. hypoleuca
TGTGATTTTAGAGAAGAGAGGAGGTGACCGTGGGATTTTAATGTCCAACAGGAATATCAGTGTAATTTACCATAAATTTAATGTCCAATGATATATATTATATATATACACACACTACAAGTGAAGTTGACGCCAAGGAAGTAATTCAAGTAATCATGGGAAAGCAAGACATCTATCATTCGTATAACAATCTATTACGTGGTTACCGGCGTTTGACGGAAAGATTTAATTTTGAGGGTGAATTTAAAATGAGGGTGAATTTGACGGTAGATTTGGAATGAGGTGGAACCCACCTTTTAAAAAGGGTGAATTTGTAGTTTGGTGTTTAGATATGTTTGGGAGAAGGGCATTTAGAAGTTGGATAAGATGTTAAAAGACAAAATTACCTCCACTTCATTAATTAATTGTTAATATTAAATGTAATTTCATTTCATTAGATAAATTTATATTAATTAATATTTAGATGATTAAAATATAACTTTTTACTTAAAATATTAATATATAATTCAAATTTTATTTTGATTAAATTATTCAAAATTAATTATGTAGTAATATATTTGGCAAAAATTCAAATTGTATCACCTCAAGTAAAAAATAAATAAAATTTTATTTCAATTCACAAATTTTTTCAATGCACCTCAATTCGCAATATGTACACATCAATCCTTTGTTTCCAATTCACAACTTTTATTCACAAAATTGGTACCCAATTTATGCGAAACCCGAATAAATAAATAAATAAAATCAACATCAAGTAAAAAATAAATTTAAATATTAATATATAATTTTAAAAAAAAATTGATTAAATTGAAGAAATCTATTACAAGTTTCAAACTTCATGGGAGGTAATTATAATTTTTTAAATATTAAGATTTCTTTGTGTATACCCATAACTTCAGGGAAGGTCAATGTAATTTACCCAAATCAAAATTGTTCGTCTTCCCCAATTCAATTGTTAAGCCTAGAGAGAGAGAGACGTCCTGCGCGACGGTCTTTCACCTTCTTCCCCCAGCACGAGGGCACAACGGTCTTTCACCACCACGCGGAGCGCCGCGTGACCACGGACGGGGTACTCCATGTCCGTCACATATCCGGCTGTGGCTGGATTTGGAAGGCGACGGGAGAAAAAATCAGGTAAGAAGAAATCACGCCAAAAACGGGAGAAGAAAAGAGGAGGGAGACCAAATCCGGATGCCAAACAAGGTGTTACAGTTTTTTGATGGAGCAATTACAGATTACGTAGATTAATTAAATTTTTTGAGAGGAGAATAAGTGTACAGATCTATTGGCTAACCATAGCATGGGCCGCTACCTTATGTTTTATTTACTTAGTTACACAGTTAGCGGAGGACTATGCGGGGTAAATTAACCCCGGGATTATTGCTGATACTTCTTAGTTCTATCTGAAAAACCTTCTAAATTATTATTTTTATCACTCTTACTCCTTTATTTAAAATATAAATTATATTGACTCTTTTAATTATTTAATTAGATCACATATGCCCCCTTCATTAATAATTTATGAGAAATAAGGATGAAAATCGATCACATATTGTTCAAGTACTTCAATTATATGTCTTTACGTTCAAAATATTTTTATTTTTTTTAAAAAAATAAGTCAACGCTCTATATAAATACTTATTAATAATGATTAGGTTTGTTCTCGCAATGACTACATAAATCTGTATATAAAGTATTAACTTATTTTTGATAAAAGAAATAATAATATTTTTAATATAAAAATATTTAATTGAAGTACATAAATAATATATGATCTATTTTCATCACTAAATTAATAAAAAAAGAAATATAAATAATATAATTAAATAAATAAGAGAATAAATATAATTTACTTTTTAATCTAAGGGCAAAAGTAATAGAAGAAGTATGAAAAATTAAGCCAAAACAAAATCGAGCAAGGACGGTCGCTTGGAAATAGAAGCGAATAGTCAAGATGTGAGATAAAGCTGAGATCTTGGGATTGCTACTATCACACGACATATGGCAGTGGTGAGACACAGACACACTTTAGAGAGAGAAAGTGAGAGTGGTGATGGTGAATATCACAATCACTGTCCAAAGCTGTACAATGTAGAGGGGCCCCACCTCAGTTGAACTTTTGACAGGCAGGTAGGACTAGCTGTAGAAACCTATTCAGTGGCCGGCCACGGCCGCCCTCAACCAAGTATTATTTTTGGAAAAAATTTAAAAATAAATATATATATATATATATATATTTGGATTTAACCACAAGAATAAATTAAATTTGATAATTTAATTATAACAAATTAAATTATATAATTTGAATTTCATAATAATTTAAATTATTCGTTAATTTTTATCTATCTATAATTAACAAGATCAACTGATTCCTTATCAAAATGCACAAAAATAACTTTGTATAGTATTACCTTCTTTTAAAGCTCTAATCTAACCAATTAATAAGACAAATTAGAGTTTTTTTATTTTATATTTATTTTGAAGAGATTAAAATTCTTATGTTATTTTAAAATAAGAATGGTTAGATTAAGCTTTGAAAAGAGAAAAAAAAAAAACCTAGACAGTATAATTTTAGTGCATTTTGGACAAGAATCAGTAAATTTTATTAAATATGAAGATAACGGATGATTTAAATTACTATCAAATTAAAATAATAGAGTTTAATTTATTCTCAAAGTCAAACTCTGTAGTTTTTTATTTAATTTTTCTTACAATTTTTTATAGAGAAATTATATATTTTTTGTTGTAATTTTTAAAAAATTTTGGTTTTATTGATTAGGGAAATGCTAAAATACTTTATATTTTTTATTTGTTTTGATAAGGAATCAGTAAAACAAGTATAAAATTATAAATTCTTGATTTTATCTGAATTAAAAAAGTAAGATTATAAAAAAATTTATAAATTTTATAATTTTGTAGAGTTTTATAAAAGATAATTAATATAAAATTATAATTTTATATATTTTATACTTTTTTATGTTCTTCTAATCATTATAAAGGAAAATGCTATGGGTACAAATAAGTTGTACCCCAAATGCACCCCATGATGAAGTGTCAACACCTCATTGGGGGGCCAATGAGGTGGACCCCATTGGCCCCCAATGAGGTGTTGACACCTCACTATGGGGTGCATTTAGGGTATAACTTACTTGTACCCATAGCATAACAGTAAAAAATGTTGATTAGAAACTAAATAATGTTCTTTTAATTAATTAATTATTCAAAAGAATTGTCAGACTGGCACTGATCTGACACTATAAGTCTATTTTAAAAAAATACTGTAAATATAATTAGGTATATTTAATAATAATAATAATAATAATAATAATAATAATAATAGTACTCATGATGATGGAGGAAATCCGAATTGCACATTCTGAAAAGGTTCACGGGATGAATAA
This sequence comes from Actinidia arguta var. hypoleuca, assembly GCA_030159115.1. Classification (NCBI taxonomy): domain Eukaryota; kingdom Viridiplantae; phylum Streptophyta; class Magnoliopsida; order Ericales; family Actinidiaceae; genus Actinidia; species Actinidia arguta. Next base: position 4,905,004 of record BRYE01000007.1, read on the forward strand.
GTTCCATGTGATTAGGGACATCTTACAGCACCACCTTCAGACACCTCATCTGCTGGTTTTAGACAAGAACCAGGCTTTTTCCTGCAGACCACTGTGCACTTCGGTTTATTATATATTAATTATTTAAATTGTTTATATTTTAAATATTATTAAAAAAAATAATATTATAAAATTTATATTGATCAAATATAAATAATTAATTAATTAAAATAAATTTATATCAAGATAAAAAAGTATAATTTTAGGTGTCACACTCGTTTATTAAGTTATAAAATAGTACCAAATAAATATTAATTTGTATCTGATAAACATATTTTTTTTACGATACAAATCTTCACAACGGAGTTTACAATATATAAAAAAAAAAATCTTCACGACGAAGTTTAGGCTCTTCTTTTTATATATATTGTTTTTGGTTGGATTTCAATTTTGCATTGTGTGATTCATTTTAAAATCTTTTCAAATAAATAATATTTTATTTGAGTCTGAATAAAATAGAAATGCTATTGGTGTGACTAAAAGTGATTATTTAAATTAAAAAATAGACAGAATAGGAATGTAAATTCTAAGAAACTGATTTAGGGAGAGCCTTTTTTTGTTATTTTTATTCGAACATTTTTTTGTCAATTTTTTTTATTCGTTGTGGTTCGTTTTGATTAGCGGATTTAGAAAAATAAATAATATTAAAAATATCTAAAGATAAAATTAATCCAAATAACTGAATATAATAACTTTTGTTGTAAAAAAAACTCGATACTTCTAATAAAGATGAACCAAAAAAATATTTTCATAAAATATCAAAGACAACAATAATAAAAAATAACATATATCCCAAATTAGGCTAGATTTAAAATTTATGTGGATGAACAATTGGGTTTATTTACAGGGGATAGTGGCTCCTTGTAATCCCATTTATAACACAATTAGTCCATTTAAATGAAATCTTAATATCAAAACTTTATTTGCCCAAATTAAACAAAAATGTATTCATGTTATTTTCTACATTCCTCTCCATTTCTCAATACATTCCCACCATTCAACTTTACTGTTAAATCCAGCCATCACCTCTGGGCCAGCGGTGACTTTTTTGGTCTATCACCGGTCATAACAAGCGACTTTTCCATCATCATTTAAATTTTTTTACTGTTCAAATATAGAAAATAGTAAAATTTATCGTGACGGTGTCGGTAGAAAAAAAATATATTTTTTTTATAAATTAAGTATTCATAGTTCAAAGACAACAAATAGTAAAATTATCTGTGTAGTATGTCTACAGTGGAGAAACATAATAGTTTTTTACCAAAAAAAGTTATCTAGTGTTCAAAACAGTAGACATTAGAATTTATCTATTGCGGCGACAGCAATGGTGCGGCCATGGCGATAATGATGGCATCCATTAAATTAATTAGTTTATAGCTTTTATTTGAAGAATCAATAGGAAAATGTCTACAAAATAACTTATTATTAAATTAGAGGATATTGAGTCATAAAACTTATAATTTTATATATATATATATATATATATATATAGCTAGCTATACTACTGTTTTGGATGAAAAATGACCGGTGGAACAATACTGTACCTTACACAAGGGCAGT
>BRYE01000007.1:4921602-4924102 GCA_030159115.1 Actinidia arguta var. hypoleuca
AAAATCCTTTAACAAGTATTCTTCACTCGATAAACCTTTGTTGTAACATGTAAATATGCCAAATATTTTTCGAATTTCGGCTAAGATTAAGTTTCGTAACTATTTTTCTATACAAAATTCCTAATAACTGAATAGAGTGTAAATATTTAAAAATCTGAAACGTTCAGTTGAAAATTCGTAATCCACATAAAAAAATTTGAATTTGAATTTTTTTTATAACGGATTAAAAGACACTCATGAAATTGAAAAATCAACTCATTTTCAGCCTTAGCTGTTAGGTTCCCTCGTGCAAATTCAGGGTCAATTTGGTCAATTCAAGTCAGCACATGGCTGAAGTCGGAATTGGGTGGCGGCACATGGCCTGATTGCACCAAAAACTCGTAAGTGGGCCTTCCCACTAACAAAAAGCCGACCTCTCTCTCTCTCTCTCTCTCTCTCTCTCTACATGCTCTGTCTCTCCACTGTTTCCACAAATCCAAAACCATATAAAGCAACAAATTCCGCGCATTCAAAAAGTTCATCTCTCTCTCTCTAAAAGTTTTCACGCTCTCTGTGCGTTGGATTTTCATCTGAGATAGAGGAAAGAGAGAGAATGGCGGTGCCTAGGGTTTTCGTTGGCATTCTGGTTCTGTTCGCATTTGTTTTCGCGGTAGTTTTCCCCTCCGTGCAGGCGCAGTCTATGGCCCCTGCTCCTGCACCCACCAGCGATGGTAATTTTCTTTTTAATCTTTCTGCATTATAACCGTTAGATTATGTAATATGTGTAATCTCTCTCTCTCTCTCTCTCTCTCTCTCTCTCTCTCTATATATATATATATATATATATATATATATGTATTTTGAACATAAAACTTCAGATCTGATAATAGGTGATAGTTTCTTGACTTCTGTTTCTCTCATCTTTCCAGAACATGTTTCTGTGAAACATCAATTTGTTTGTTTTGGGTTTGTTCTTGTTATTAGTCTATTTGAGATTTAATTTACAGATCTTGTGAGTTTAAATTATAAATTGACAATATCCCCACCAAAATGATATTTAATTTAAAATGTGGTTCATAATGTTTCTTTTTTTTTTTTTTCCTTAGAAAAATCTGTCATTGTGGCCATTTTAGAATGGTTACTCTTATCATTTTTTAGGTTGTTTTGTTACCAATTGTCTTGGAGTTGTTCTGAGATTGCGAAACATCATTTTTTTTTTATCGGCAGAGCTGGTCATTTAATAGGTAAAATGAATTATAACGTAAATTTAATTTTTTATTCATAACAAAAGCCACAAATTGTCATAATGTTGTAGGGACAAGTTTCATAAAACTTTGTAAAAGTACCTGAATAATTTATAAAAATTACTGTGGGGTGGAAAGAAATCAAAGCAAGACAAAGCGGTGGTGCAAGAATGTTTGCTGGTGTCTCTAGTCTCTGTCTGGCCGAGCCTGCAAGAAAGCAACCGTGAGAAGGACCGCTCGGAGCCGCTCCATAGACTGCTATCCAACGGTCAAGTCAGTGACCGGAGAAAATAAAAAAGTGAAGAGCAAATGAGAGTCTTTGGCTCTGTTTCTAAAGAGAGAGTGTTCATTACCTGTGAATGAAAGAAGAGTGTCCCTTTTATAGTGTAGCTTTACGCGTGTCCAGTTGTTGTACCAGAGAATAAGCGGTTAACCTAATTATGCCCCTATGGATGTGGTTGGTAGCTAGTTTGTCAGATCATAGGAACTTATGCCAAAGCGTGCGGGTGGTAGGAGAAGCTTTGGGTGTATGACATTCGTTGCACTGTAGCTTGGTAAAGATGTTTCATCGAGATGGCTACTTTTTTTATCTCGAGCTACCGTACTAAGATGATCGATCGAACTTGTTGTAGAGCGACAATCCGGCAATAGTTCACAGTGAAGCACGACCAAAAAAATAAGATTGAATATTTTATCCCTTACAGTTACAAACTTTTAGGCTATGTTTGTTTTGAAGATTGAATTTGGAGGATTAGAAATTCAATCGGATTTAAGGTTGGATAACAAATCCAGCCAGACTAAGTTGAATTACTAATCCTGTAAAATTTCAATATGAACTTCTTTGTTTTACAATAGATATAGGTGTTAGATTACACACTTTCGTTCATGTTTTTCATGATTGCCCTCATATTATAATTTTCTTTAAATGATTTTCTAATTTAAATGATTAGGCATCAATTTGACATATCTTTCCATATAAGAAATATACTAGTAGTAAAATTTATGCTATGAAATGGGAATTTATTTTAAATATAAAAAATAATTTATTTAATTAAAATCATACTTTTATTAAGTGATATATGTAAGTTAAACTTGTTTTTTTTTTAAATATTATGCTCACGCAAGTATAATTATGTGATATGTACATAAGATTATGATATTAATGAGTTTATATATATGTTATACCTAAATTTTAATTTTATGTATCATTTGAGTCCCTATTATATTTTTTTTTTCACTCTTCAAAAAAAAAAAAAAAAGAGTAAAGACAAAAAAAT
>BRYE01000007.1:4944102-4951602 GCA_030159115.1 Actinidia arguta var. hypoleuca
ACCCCAAAGCATCTCAACACGTACTTGGGGGAAGTGGGAGCACGTGCTTTTGCTGATGTCGGTGATGTGGTCCAGAGTGTGACGTGTCTCGTGCGGATCGGGTCAGAATCGGCGGGCCCACACGGCACATCGTGGCTACTTATCGTGCCATCTCATATTTTTTTATTTTTTATTAATTTTAAGTAGGTAGGACGACAACCGTCTTATTAATTTCTAATAAGTTGAGACAATACTCAAGTAAATTTTATATAATTCTAAAAGTAATATTAAAAAAAAAAAAAAAGTACAAAATGTAAAAAAAAAAATTGGTATTCATATTTTATAAATAGCACAATTCAATTTACATAAAAAATCAATAAAAGGTAATCAAAAATTAATCAGAGAAAATACTAATATAAAAAAAATTGATATTCATCTTGTTTTCCTGAAAACTCCCGTCAATTGTTCTTTGGATTCTGAATTAAATAGAGTGAAAGAGGCCAACATGGGAGCCCCAACTAAAGAGTGAAGAGGCTATGATTTTAAAAATCAAAAGACAATTTTTTTATTCTTGTAAAACAGCCGACGAAACAAAGAAGATAAAATCCTATTCTAGAATTTAATTTTTTTGTGGTGCCTTTTATGATATGAGCCCAAAACTTTGGCTTTTGTTGCTTTGGACGGAAATGCTAGCGTGCGCCTAAATACATTTTAATAATATATTTTTTATTTGATATTTAAAATTAAAACACATGCGAACAAAAAACTCATTATTAAAATATATAATTTATTATTTACTCATTAAAAATGAATTAATATCGTGATCAATAAAATTTATAATTAATTTTAATGAATAAAAAAAATATTTTATTCCATATAAGGCATCAATCATTTGTTTTGCTTAGTAACCCATCACATTTATCAATTATTTCATAAAATTATTTGTTGTTTTTATTTCTCTTTGTGATTCTCATCTTCATCCTCCATTTTATAAAAAAGATGTCATAATCAAATCAAATGAGCATTAGAGAGAAAATGCTAAAAATATGAGAAAATAATTAAAAGAAAAATATGGGAAATTAGCAAAACTTCTCTCTCTCCCTGTCTCTCTCCATCGAAGAAGTTTTAAGATAGAATTTAACTTTCGACATCTGTGTCTTCCATAGATTGACTTTTTTGGACAAGAACATGTTTTTTTTCTTCACGGCACTGCTGATGTCATGAATTGATCATTTTTCGAAAAAGTTAAATATATCCAATTGAAAAGAGTTGACGAATTGTTCCTTGAGAACCTCCATGCATTTTATCATAAGTTCTTGCTCTGTGATGTTGTAATTAACATATTTAATCCAGTCTTTTACTAAATAAAAGGGATTTAACGAAGGATTTTTAAAAAAAATCGATGTTCCTATACTTGTGTTATGGTTCTTGCGAAAATGGGAATCTGCTGTGTCTTTAATATTCTTCGCCAAAACTGCATTGATGGGTAGTTGGGAAGGATTCCTATTTTATCTAATGGGTCTAACTCAAAAGAGTTAATGGTGATAAACTACTACTCTACATTTAATGGTTAGAGAAAGGTTACTGAGAGTTTTACCAAATTTATTATCGATAAAATCAAAATGACGTTGTTTTGGTACAACAAATTTAAAACGACGTCGTTTTGATTTTAGTTGAACAGCGTCGTTTTATTTTTTTTACATCAAAACGACTATTTTAGTCTGATCAGTAACAAATTCGATAAAACTATATTTGACTTGTATTTTAAAAGGGAACTGGGAAGTTGTAAGAGATTGGGTTAAGGATTAAAAAACACAAATACATTGAAAGATGGCTTCTGGGGAGAGAGAGAGAGAGAGAGAGATGTGAATCTGATAGGAGAGGTGTGACGTGGTTCGGGCATTGCTTTATTATTTTAAAAAAATTCAGACATGAGACACCGCATCGTTCCGACAGGGTGACGTGTCGGGCACAGCACATGGTTTTTGTGGGACCCATAAGACGTGATCTGCAAGCAAGCGTTAGAGATCCGATCTTTGATTTTTTCGTACCTAGAATAGTAGAATCTGTTTATTCAGAGTCTTTTTTTGGTTTGATTATTTCTATTTTCACTATTTTTTTTATTACTTTTTAAATTTGCTTATTTGAAGTAACTTTATTTTTAGTTATTAATTTTTGGGAGAATTGTGTAAAAAATCTTCAGAATTTGATAATGGGAACAAATTAAATCTTATAATTGTAATTGTAATATATCAAAATTTATAATTTTAATTTGGTGATAATTTAACAAAATCAATTGGTTCCCACTCAACATGCACTGAAATCACATCTTATAGGATTTTTTTATTTTTAAAGCTTTAATTGAACCATCCTTATTTCAAAATAACATAAAAAATGGTCTTTTTAAATAAATACAAAATCAAAACTTTCTAATTTGTCTTGTTAATTAATTCAATTAGGATTTTAAATGGGATTAGTACTATAAGAAGTTGTTTTTGTGTACTTTGGGAGGAAACAAGTCAGTTCCATTAACTTTAGATAGACGAAGATTAACATATTATTTAAATTGTTACAGGATTAAAATTATAGGGTTTCGTTTGTTATAATTGAAACTATAGGATTAAATTTGTTCTTATGATCAAACTCTGATTTTTTTTTTTATGTAATTTTCCCTTAATTTTTTAACCTTCTCTGTTTCTTTAATTGAGATGAATTGAAAAATAATAAATAAATAAATCAACTAAAGAAAAAAAATAATTTGGTTGAAAAATTTATACCCAATTGAGTCTGAAAATAATTTAGTTGAAAAATAACCTCTAATGTTATTTATTTACATGGTAGAGAAAAGAGAATATTATTCACTCACCTTATCATGTAAATATACATGTTTATTTATAGGAACATTACTTTTTATATATATATAATTTTACTTCACTTTTTACTAAATTAAGATTTCTATCTCACACAGTTATTTCGCATTTCATTGAACTTTTTTATTCTTAATTAGGAGAGAAGTACGGTAAAGCATAAGTTAAATATCATAGTATAAGGTTGTGTTTGGATTAAGTATCTGGTAGGAAAAAAAATAAAAATATTAAAGGATTACAACGGTTCTAAACCACTAGATTGTTTAACTTTTTTCTTTTTTCTTTTTTCTCGTCAAACTCTTAATCCAAACACAACCTAAGACTCGAACCAGGCGTAAAAGAAATATTTCTATTTTTTTTATAATTAGTAATAAGAGAATGAGAAGTTTATATCTTGAAACTATAAAACTCAAATCCAATCATTAAGCCTAGTAGAAATGCCTTTTCTGCTAAGGCCAGCCCAGGCCATGGTATTTGGGCTCTCTAACATTGAAACTATAAAACTCAAATTCAAGCATTAAGTCTCTTGCTGGATTTGGGCTCATTGGTCTTGGCCCTCTTTCCAAATGGGATTTTTATATTTTGGATTTGAACTTACCATACGTTGGACTAAAATCCAAAACATTATGGGTTTCCATGTTTTTAACGGTCGGATTCTCCATGTCGTTGGAGTTTTGGAGTATAAAACATTAATTAACAATTTTTAATTATCATATTTTTCGTTCATATCATTTGAACACAATAATGGTATCAATTTTGTAATTTATAAGCTACAAATTCAACAATCACGTCTATACAAGTAGGGAGTGTAAACAGTCTTTTAATTCCTTTCGTTTTTGAACCAAAATTTGAAATCTATACCGAAAATTTCAATTTTAAACTAAATGGGGTATAAAATTGAACGGTTCGGTTAATTCGGTTTGGACCGAAATTATGGGTATTTAGAATTCAATCACCGTATGAAAAGAAAACACCGAATAAGCTATATTTATATTTATCATGGGCCATTTATTTTGGGCTTTCAACAAATACCAGTAGAAAAATACTAAAACATATTATGAACAGTTAACAGAATATCAATAACAGTTAAAATGTTTAAGTTAAGAACCAAGAACTTAACACCTATTGCAAACTCTGGTTTGGTTCATCTTAAATGGTTTGAAAAACTATAAAATCAAACCGAACAAATAAAAAATGATTTTTTAAATTTCAAAACCAAAACGATTTAGGTGGTCTACCAAACCAAACCAAATTTTTTGATCAGTTTGTTTTCTTCAATTTTTCTTACACCCCTAGATATAAGCCATCCAAGTTTATTATATATAATTTAAAACAAAAAAAATGCTAAGAACATAGATTTTTGACACGGCCCATATGATGTGGGACCCATCAATTGTGTGAGGATTGCATTTTGTTTGGAAGTTGTGTACTTGGATGATGTAGAACGGACAACTCAAATATTCATTGACCAGCAAGATCGTATTAAACCCGAGCGTGAGAAATATGGAAAGTAGGAAAGTGATAGTAGGTATCATCTGCACCGACGGCGGAATTGCGTGAGACTTGGCGATCTGAATAAAATCGTTGAGAAGATTAAAATTCATTGCCTTTGGCCATTAGCCCCGTCGATTTTTGAAAAAATTTCATCGTTTGCCCTCCTAAAAGGACAATTTTACCATTTTTAGTAATTATTATTTTATCTATAAATTTTAAGTTAAAAGTCAAAATAAGATACTGTTTGTTGGGGAATGTTTTATAAGTAGAGTAGAAACTGATTTAGGCATTAACTCAATTTTTTTTCTTAATAAATTTTTTTATTTTCTAGCTTAATTTTCGTGCCTAACGCGAATTAAGGTCTATAGTTTATTATTTAAGAGTCTTGTATCATTAAAGAAAAATGTAGTTTTTTTAATAGAATTTCAGATAATTTTTTCTTTATTTCTTGTGTATTCAAAGAAGCCTAGTGAATTTTGAATTTATTTTATTGAGATAGACGTATTCTGTCTCTAGTGATCCTACCGCCTTATTGGCCTATTGAATACACTAGTTGGATTTTATATGAACTTCCAAGCGGACCAAATCGCATCACAAGAGTGGATTTGTGTGGTAGGCCCACAGGCCCAAGAAGGTAGGCCCTATCACTTTTGTTTTATGGGATAAGTTGTTTGGACTGTGTTTGTGAATAATTGGAGGTTACAGAGTATCACTCTCAAAAAGAGCTTATTTCCTAAAGCTTAATAACCGAATTTACTACTAGATTTACTGTGCATGTTTGACAACTTATAAATTATGAATTTTTCTTTTTCTTTTTTTAATTTTATTTTAAAAGTTGTGTCAAAAATTTTAGTATAGCTTTTGTTTCTGCTTATGAGCCAAAAATAATATGTACAAGCTAAAAAATAGTTGATTCTTGAAAATTCAATTTTGAAGCTTTTCAACTTCTACACTGTTAAATAAATTTTTTTAATAGAAGTTCAATTATACCAAACACCCTCATTATTCACTCTGAATTCACAAGTCCGATGTCACTCTCATGAAATTGAGGTTTGTTTCGTTCTCAACGATGTGATCGAAACTTTTCATCTTGTGGGGTTCACTGAGTACATAACCCAAGCAAAAACAACAACGGAAGATTGATCAGAAATCGGTGGCCATATGATCAGATCATATTTGTGTTATAACTTACTCTTAAAATTATACTTGCCATGCATTTTATTTTTAAGACAAATATGATTAATCATTTGGTTACGGATATCTGATCAACTTTATTTTTTTTCAGATGATCTACTCGTCGATTCCTACAACATGAACGATTTTGATTATATAATAGAACTTAGAGACATTGAGACCCAAATAATGCGGACAACATGGTGTGCTATGCCCGAAGGATAAAGCATGAAAAAAGAAAAAAATTACCTTCACATATTGTCTATCTCTTTCTTTCTTTTTTTTCCCACAAAATCGTGAGTAAATTCAAAATCCAAACACAACAATAAAGTTTGCGGGCTATACCATGCAACTGATCTGAAAGAAGCTCAAGAACAACTAATAAATAGTTATAGTAAAAATCAACATGGGTGCACAAAACATTGTGAGCTAATAATAACAAGTTTGAATTCATAATCTTGAAATTGGCAAATTAGGGTTCAAGCTTCTGATGGGGTGACCATATTTCATCTTTTTTTAGGCTATTTCCTAATATAGGTTGGTGACGCCCCCTGTGTAGATATCACTTATAGGATGTAAAATGTGGGGTAGAGTAGTGGATTATTTCGGAATGTATTTAAATTTAGTATTTTTATCTATACATGAGAGCTCAAATGAGTTGGTCACGAGTTGACGAGCTTAAATAACTATTTTTTTTTGAATAATTTAATGATTACCAAAGTTTATACAAGTTTCTCGAGTTCAACTTAATAATTTAATGAGTGTCAAAATATATGTGTTTAATTTTGGCTTGTTTACAGAACGGGATGATCGACAAGTGAGCTACAATATAATTTAATACGAAATATTGTGCGCAATAGTCACTGACTAATAAAAGATCGTACAAGGTATTAGGTGGATGTACTTAATTTGTCTCCCACTACTTCAACCAAGTGGTTTCTCACTATCACAATGTGAATTTTTTTACTGAATATAATATTAGAATATCAGAAAATATAATATTAGAATGTCAGAATGTAATATTATCGTTATACTCAATATTTACTCTTTTAGAGCACAAGTAATCATCCAATATTTGCAAGCTGTGATGGCAAGCAGATAAGGTTGCAAGAAATTCCACAAAAGCAGATAAATTTGTTGCACTAGCAGCCCAATTCTCATGATTCCAAAAATCTCCACTGGTCAGATGAGTCTTGTCTTTTCTTTGAGCTAGTCCAACAGTGGATTCCCTTTATCTACTTTACTTTTATTCACATGGCACGTCAGAACATATCGAGCGATTTATGCTATTTTATCAATGCTATAGTTGAAATTATATATATTACAGTGACATTTTACTATTTTAAAAAAAAATATTGTTACATTAATTAAACGTTATATTGACATAATTACCTGATCTATATCGTTGGGTCAAAATCTTTTTTTTTTTTCAAGACATTCAAAATGAACTTAAGTCACGGATTTTATTTTCTGTGTTCCTAATTTTTCATCCTACTAATGATTGAAGAAAAAATGTTTTATTTTTCCGGGTACCGACAGGGTGGGATCTATTTTTCTTTATTTCGCTGTCATGCGTCACTGCTCTATGAAGTGTCGGCTTCCTCTATTTCTATATATATAGAATGCAACAATTCAACAAAAAGCCCTCTCTATTTATAAGTTTTGTGGACAGTTCAAGCTCATTCCCAAATGGCTCTTTGGCAATGGATAAACCCAGCCACTTTCCGGCAATTCGTGGCGGTTTGGGTGGTGGTTGTGGCCGTGTTTGGGCAGGCGGGCGATTGCAAATGTGCTTTTGAGGCCATTTTCAACTTTGGGGACTCGAATTCGGACACGGGTGGTTTTTACGCGGCTTTTCCGACGGAGTCAGGTCCTTATGGCATGACCTACTTCAAGAGACCAGCCGGTCGAGCCACAGACGGGAGGCTCATTATTGATTTCTTAGGTAATTTTCGATTTAATTTTCTTGGTAATTTCATTTGGAACT
>BRYE01000007.1:4981602-4984102 GCA_030159115.1 Actinidia arguta var. hypoleuca
CATAATATTTTAGGGAGTTTGCAGTTAACCCAAACTCTAATACCAAGTAACCATCATGTCAATGATTTTCTCTCGCCAAATTTGAGATCTAAACACAGTTTTAATAAATTATTTTACTTTTTGATCAAGATTTTATAATTTTTCGATTCTTTTTAACGAGAGTAGTTTAAAAATATTTTTTTTTATCTAACTTTGAAAAAAAAATCACCGTAAACAAAAAATATTTTTTAAGTTGAAAAGGCAACTAATAATTCTTCTTAGTCCAAGGATTCTAACCTTTTTTTGGACCAAACTACCCTTGATGTGGGAAAAACACACGCCACCTCTTCGTTTTAAATATTCCAAGTGACGCAAGTCGCCCAAGGGTTCGCTGCCCCACATTCCTAGTCGCCTAATTTAAAGAACCGAGCTCCATTTCGCCTATACAAAATGCTATCCAGATCGCCACAAGGCGAGGTAGTCTACCTCGTCAAGTTAGAAACCATCTCCATGAAGACTTCTTCTCCAAAAGAACTCCATTACCGTAGAAGTCTGTCACCGTGAGACTCCTTCTCCATCACTCCTCCTGATTAGAGTCCATCTCTTTGAGAATTCCTCATCTACAAGAGAACTATCTCCGATATACTCCAGCTCCATCACAATGCCTAGAAATACGGACTGCTCACCAAATGGCATCCTCCTACGTTCTCCGAATTTATTGGGATATCCTCCCATACTTATCCTCTGAGGAACTTGTCGTGATTCATCGGCTTATTACTCCGTTTATATAAAGGCCGCTCCCCCATTATAAAAATTTACGCTCAACACAGGCACCACATGCACATTTACTATTGTGCTCGCCATACTACCTTGAATTATCTCCTGATCACCTTGGTTTGATACACACACCAGATGAGTTTTGAGCGGCCTTATCCCGGCCAATCACGTTTGTTCATTGCTGCGCAGGTCGCCTGAGTATTAGCCGAGGTCCAGTGCCTAGGCCAAGGAGTAATTATGACTGTTGGTTGCTCTCCCAGATTTCTACCACACAATCCTCATTTAAGATTTAGCAATAGACGGAACGTTGCAAGTGCATATGGTGCGGCGATGTTCTGAACCTTTGTGCAATAGATTCAACCAGATTAAGCTGCCGGTCCGGTGTCAATAGGAAGAATTCTCTAGATACGAATACAATGTGACTATGCACAACTATTTACTTTATAATAGGATGTTTCGAAGAACATTGTTTTAATATCTTAAAAGGATAAAAATTGATCAGAAATGGATATTGGGTGGGGTCGTCGTACATCAAATGATGTGTAATCAGTGTTTTCATAAGTTGGAAATTCATTATTATTGAAAATTTATATAATTTCGGTATGAATGAAGGGGACATTTGAAGGGTCTCTCGAGACAACTGAACAGTCACTTCCGAATTCGTCGAACCTGGACAAAACAGCTTAAAAGGCAACCATTTTTTTGTGGTAATTACTCCTCATGGAGTGGAGTTTATGGCAATATTCAATTTTGACAGTTTCGTCAATTTATTAGTCACTTTTTCTATACAAAACTGACGTTGTAATATGAAGAAATAAATAAGATATATAATTTGTATTTTTGTTTTGAGAGAGATGTGGATTCAAGTTCACTAAAACTTATCTCAGTGGTATTTCGACATATAGGATCTAGTTGTTTTATCATGAAAGGAAGATGCCGGCAAAGTTCACAAAACCCTCCGTAGACGGCGAATCTTTTTTAATAAGACTGTGTTTGCAAGACTCGTCTCATAAATCTTCTTGTATCTCATTTTTTACTATTTTGTTTTTTAATTATAAATTCAGTTTTATTGTATAATTTTATATTTTTTAATAAAAATTGTTTTTTAGAATTTTGTGAAATGATCCAATATTGCCAAATCATGAGACAACCACAAAGCTTAGCTCGGTTTAATGAATCCATTCTATACCATCTTCGGTATGTTTCCAATTGGCTGGACTTGGTCAGTTAGTGTTTTTTTGGTTTTGTTAAGAGAGAGTAGTAACTTCTCTAGAAAGGAGATTTTAGCTGGAAAAAAGACGATGTTACCTGTTATGGATTTGGCAAATATCAGCGAAGGCCTTACACCCTTGCAAGGAGTCACCAGGTGCTGTGTTGTCTGCAGAAGATAGAAAAAGGAAACATAAGACCGTAAGAAACTGTGAAGTGCCTAGATTGTAATGCTATCTGATGTGGTAAAAATCAGGGATGAGTATTCAATAGTCATAATTACGCTTTAAGCTCGGTATTGACCTTGACCTCGGTGACCTGCGCAATGAAGCAAACATTACCAACCTGGATAAGTCCGCTACAAACCCTCCGGCGTGGAGATGAGATCAAGGCGAATAATTTAGACATAGCACAACAGAAAAGTAGTTGAGTTAAAACTCTCAGAGTGAGAAAAACAGTTACCCCTTTATGATGGAGGGTGAGCGGCCTTTTATAGAAGGAGATAGTAGAGCCGTGCGAGAATATCACGGCGTAA
>BRYE01000007.1:5011602-5014102 GCA_030159115.1 Actinidia arguta var. hypoleuca
TAAATATTCATTATATAATTGGCGGGCCACATAATGTATGTGGCCCCCACGTTGGTTAATACACACTCCATTGATTTTAACACATCATAAAAGTTATCATAACAAATGATGAAAAGAATCGCAATAACTCATAAAAATTAACCGTGTAAATCAATAACTTACATTTACGTATCATAAAAATTAAATTCATAGCTTAATAAATAAAATGACCTTAACAGAACATATAAATCGGCATAAGAGATCATAAAATAAACCACAACCATTCATAAATTTTAATTACATAAATTCATAACTTAACAAATAGACTGACATTAACATAACGTAAAAGTCACCATAACGTATCATAAACGATACCACGAATATTCATAACCTATGGCCACATGAATTAGTAATCAAAGACTAACTTTAACACATCATAAAAATAAACCTTAGAGATCATAAAAAAATACCGCAACAATTCATAACACATCATTTCATAACTTATTAAAAAGACTATAAATCATAAAAGTGACAGTAAATGATCATAAAAATACCAAAATTATTCATCACATTTTACCACGTAAATTCACAACTTAGGCTTTCAAGTCCACCATATTGAACTCCCTCATCAAACTAGAACCCCTGCTTATGCTTACAACCACACTCTTAGTTCCCTGCCGGTTCTGGCACCGCCTTCGTCGTCGTCTCTGTCGACCTTATTGGTTGGATTCTTGATTTCTTCTCTTGCCATATCTCTGGACTAATTGCTGCCAAATTAGTCCTCAAATCTGCTTCTATTGAGTTTTTGTGACCACGTTGTTGTGTTCTCATATTTCTGATTGTGGGTTTGTGGGTACTGTTTGGTCGACTTCGATCGGCCTTATCTTGATTGCTATACCAGAACCGATTCCGATCAGTGCTATACCTTGTTTTTGTCCAATCAGTTTCTAATTTCAGGTTCGCTGTTATTGATTTTGTAAAAGTGCTGCAATGTTGAAAAGGGGTTTTCTCATCAACTCTTTGCAAACGAAGAGGCGATTGACAACAGAGTATAAGGGTAAAAGTATAGCTACTCAAGAGATTTTTGAGAAAGTGGAAGACAACCTAGTTTGTCCATCTCCATGGGAAGAGCTGTCTGTCTTGGATCCCATTTAGATTGGCACTGATCATGGATTCACTAGTTGATGACTTTGATTTTGATTGGGCATCTGCTGCTGTGCACTCAAAAAGCTACGGCGGCTAGTTCCAAGCGATGTCAACTGAATACAAGTGATTTTGATCAAGTGCCGGTCATCCCGAAGGAGAAGCCCATTCCAATGGAGAAGTCACAAACACCCATCTAAGTAAGCTATTCCAATGAATCACAGGTCTCAACTAAAAATGTTGATAAAAATAACGAAGAGGAAGTCAATTCTTTGATGCAGACGACTGAGCAGAATAGCAAGAGACATCGTCAAAACAGAGTCCAACGCAAGATAGATAATTGCATCTCGTCTGGTGGGGGTGCCAACCCATGGTCTCATCAGAAAAAAAGTATTCAAGGAGGAAGAAACATGTTTCAGGCAGGAATTTCCTTCTTATTGATCGCAACCTCAGCGAGTCCTTGAAAGCTGGTTCTTCCATCAACCGGTGGTTGAGGTTCAGAAACAAGAGCTATGTCAGGCATATATGCCTAGTAATTTGCACAATGATTTGCGTGAACCCACCCACCACTTCCTCCACGGTTGATGTTGAGAACTCTAGTAGTGCTATTTCAGTTGAGAACCAATTCCAATTTCGGGCAGGTATCCCAATTCTTGAAAAGCATGCCTCAATTCCTACCTTCAGTGTGCAATTGCCGCCTCTTGTAACCCAAACCTTGTCTTTCCGTGGAGGCATATCTAAGCACATACAAGCACACCGTAATAACTATCATGAATCTACGATCACAACAGTTGCCCAATTCTTCAAAACCTTTCATAGGAAAAAACACAAAAGAGAACATTGTGTGGAGGATAGTTACAACGATGCGTGACAAACTCCCAAGGCATCAGTAATAACCTTGTTTCCGTTTTTGTGCCTCAGTTTCGGGTTGGGGGGTTTGCTTTTATTCTGCTGGTGTGCGTGAAGTGTATGAGTTGCTGATTTTTTGCTTCTTTGGACTGATTTTGCTGCTTGACGGAACAATTCGGGATCATTGCAATTTCTAACTTACTTTGCCTTGGTTTCTTATTTTCTTTTATTTGTTGCTTCCTTGCCATTTTCTTCTATTTCTTCTCTTATTGAAATGAAGTTCTTACATTTGCCAAAAAAAAATTATCATAACTTAATAAATAATCGGTTAAGTGGTGCATTTAATAAGTGGTGATTCAAAATTGAAAGTTATGAATCCAATGGCTAGGAAGAGGATTGCACACCATCCACCCAAAATTGAAAGTTATGAATCCAATGGCTAGGAAGAGGATTGCACACCATCCATCCAAAATAAGTGGTGCTTTTAATAGCTGGACAGATTTGGTATTAGAAATTATAATATAAATCA
>BRYE01000007.1:5026602-5029102 GCA_030159115.1 Actinidia arguta var. hypoleuca
GTTGAGAAAAGGAAACATCTTTGGACTTTTGCAGATTCAACACTGTATCAAGGTGACATCTACATGAACTCTAAATTAACAAATGTTGAGTACTTTCTTGATGAGTATTAAGAAACAAAAATTGCAGTTGAAGCAAACTTGAGCTGGGATTAGTACTGAAGTCGTGCGGGATGTGGAACATGATGTTTAAAAAAAGGAAGCCATCCCCCTTAATATGGGGGTTATAATATGGAAGAACAAACAAAAATAGAAACCCAATCTCTCTCCACCCTCCCTCCACTCTTCAATGATAATCTCCCCTTGAATTATCACCAATACTCATGATCTCGGTCAGAGAAGACAACGGTCTCTAAATTTAAAAAAAAAAAAAAAAAACGGTCCTTGAAATTACCACAGTCAGAGAAGACAACGGTCTCCTAAATGCTACACAGAGAAGACAACAGTCTCCGATTTATCACTCTTAAGTTTGTGATTATAGTCTCCCAACTTGGTTCAAATCTCTCAAAGATGAAATATGAATAAATGAAAGCTCACTCAGAAATGTTGTGGAGATTGCTAAATGTGAAATTCCAACAACTTATACAAATTGAAGCTCACAAACTATCACTCCAAGAATTTTCACACTTTGAAGCTTTGGAGTGACCGAAGTTAAGGAAATAAAGAGCTTGAAGTTGATTCTCAAATGAAGGCTTTTTGTTCATTTTTTTTTTGTTGTTGTTGAAGCTCTGCCTATTCTTATAGGGAAGTTCAGGAACATGAACCTCAGAGATTGCAAACATAGGGGAGCAAAAACTAACAGTCTGTGAGCAAAATTTGGTGATAAAAAGAAAAGAGCTGTTGGAGTTCAATAGTAGAACAAAACACCTGCAAAGCAAAATTTGAAAACCATAGTTTGATTGTTGTTGCGTACAACCGGCTGGCTGTGAGCACGTCTGCAGACTGCAGTAGCTTGTGTTGCTGAGAATGGATTCTTGTTCTAAATTTTTTCCAAGGCATGGATCATAACAGCAGGTAACAACATTCAAATCCCAAGATCATATAAACCATAATAAAACAAGCTTATAACAATAAAATAAGTTATTGGGATTAACAACTTCCTCATACACATAAAATTGATTTCAAATAAATTTAAACAATACCAAGAACAAAATCAATTCATGCTAAACTAGTTCATGAAGTGTTTAAACTAACACACTTGGGCAAAATTCAACTTTGTGAAACGAAATGAACATACGAATAATAGATTGGAATCTAAAGTTAAAAACATGTTATGACATGTAAAGAATCCAACTTAGGAGTGTTAGCGCGAGATTAAGCATAAACCAATTAAAAAATTCATACTTCAAATACTCAAGTAAGATATTTATAACCAAGTGATCGATATCATTAAAATACAAAGAATTCTTAAGTCTTTGCTCAAATAAAGAGTTACGAAGATGACCAACGATTCTTGTTCCTTACCTCTTTCTTTATAGTCCAATGCATTTTCAATCATATATATAATCATATCAAAATCTCAAAATATATGAATCTTAAGTTATAATTGCGAACGTCGAGACATTAGAATATAGATATTTGAGAACAGGCTCCCATAGACTTCCCATAACTGGAGTGGTTGAAATAATATGATCGTGTGGTAGAATATAGATATATGAGAACAGGCTCCCATTGACTTCCATAACTTGAGTGGTTCAAATAATATGATCGTGTGGTTGTCTCATAATCAGTTGTCTCAGGGAACATGGGTCTGTACTTTTTTTTTGGCAATCATTGATAATCTTGTTGGAAATCAGATCTCTTGTCCAAATCTTTTCCAACGTCCCTAGTCTCAAAGCCATCTTTATGATACGGTCAGATCCCATGAGACCTATCTTGTGGTAGAGAGAGATTGCACATGATTGAAAAAGAAACCGAGTACATATTTATATTTTTTTTATAACTTAGCATCCAATTCAAATTAGTCTAATTTAATAGATCAATTCACCGTCTACTAGCATAGACACGATTAAAATCGGAACAACGTCCCTCATAAATTGACCCAATTTTAAAATTGATAATATCAAAAAAGTTTTGAACAATGAACAATCCTTCAAACTAAGTAGGAGACACGTGATCTCATGGGTAGTGGATATTTCATAAATGATAAACCACTTGTGGAGCAAGGTCCTAGCCCTCTATTTATTTAATATGACTAGACCATTTCAAACACTGCATCCAGTACAAAATGGCTTCCAGAAGTTGAAAGCTTTCCTGTAACTTGAAAAGGAAACATTTCTGGGCTTCAGCAATGAACACCATCTAGCATCAGAGTGACGTCTACATACACTCCAAATTAAAAAAATGATATAAGTAGCTTCTAGATGAGTATCAAGAAACAAAACGTACAGTTGAAGTCATGTGGAATGTGGACCATGATAACATTGAGTTCGGATCCTTTGAAGTTAATTTATCTGGAGTGATCCTGAAGTGGTGTAAAACAGCGTCGTTTTACACCACAAAC
>BRYE01000007.1:5039102-5041602 GCA_030159115.1 Actinidia arguta var. hypoleuca
AAAACAAAAAAATTCGTTTTTAGAACACTCGTGTAGTGCTAGTTAAAAACTCTATAATGTCTAAGTCCAATAAACTTGCTTATCTTATTTGGTTGTTGATCCTGTCATTTTATTGTTAGGTCATTGTTGGAAGGATCCTTGACTGATTCTCTCTTTACGCTAGTCTTACAATGGTGTAGTTCTTCCAAAATTACAGAAACCATTATACATCTGCACATGAGACTTACAATCACCCTTTTCATTTCTTGGGTTAAACTTGCATTATATTAATCTGGAACTCTCAATTACCTAGCTTAAAATGCAACGCCGAATTCAAGACTTGGCTACTCAACAACTCAAGCGAGCAATGTTAGGTACACAATTTGGGAATACAATTTTGAACACAATTTTCTTATAAGAAACGGATCTCACATCATATGAATTCCACTGTCAGACCCCAATCTTGTGAAAGCATTGTGTTAGGAGTTGTATTAAAAAATTGTGCACTTAGCATTTTTGTACTCAACCTAACCTGGCTTGGGCCAAGGTTGCTTTTAACCTAAGATTGGGCCTCATCAGGCCGCCAAAAGCCTAATAAAAAGGTCTACCAAGTATTTCATCAATTAGTATTGCATCAAACTGGATATTTTTAAAAAAGGCCCAGCAAGATGTTATAGATAATATACATTTACCTTTTTCCCATATGTTCTTATTCTCACTGACCATATACCAAAATAATTTGCATACGAGGAGAACTACCCAAAATACCCTTAAGAGGTCCTGTCACAATTTGGGGAAAATGTCATTTCTCACTCACTCCTTGAAATTAAGTGCTCAACAACACATTTTTAGAAACAAAACCCAAAAAAATCTAACTTTTCCAGATAGTCTCACTCAAAAATTAAGTTTTGAATTCAAGCTTATGGAATAGCGTCAATATCCCGTTATAACTACTAACATCTAACCCTTTCTAATGTATATCGATTAGCAAAAGAAATATTACAATATAACCCAAGACCGTGTTTAATTGTGATTATATCTCATAGGATTAGATTCTCTCTAATCACTGAATTTTATTAATGCCAAGAAGCTTTACACTAATATTTATAATGCTAAAAAGTCTAATCCAACTCAGGAAATAACATAAAAAAAGAAACTAAGATATTAGAAAATAAATCTTAATTTTTGGAAATCAAGAAACTAAACAAAAAGGAAAGAAAATAAATAAATATCAAGAAACTATATATTCTAAAATACCTATACTAAAAATTACTAATTTTTTAATTAGATATTAATTCTAAAATAATAAAAATAAATATTAAATTTCTTAAGATCATGTAAAGGAGAAGGTGAGTTTACTATTCCTGTATGTTTTTCGGACTCCTTATCCCTCTTTTCTTTATGCTATCAAAGGGATTATGAAATTAGTTTGAAATCAGAACTTTGTCCTAGGACTGGATGTCAGATGATCATGTGGTTGTATTTGGATCAAAAATTTAATAAGATAAAAAAATAAAAAATAAAAAAATAATAATTTCATAATTCCGAACGATTAAATTGTCTAACTTTTTCAAATAATCCTGTTAGATTGAAATATCTGAAAAGATTCATTTAGATTAAATATGAATTTAGTGATTTTTTTGTCAAAAAATTATTTTTTATTTTTTAATTCCCTAGGAATCGAAAAACCCAATTCATGGCCACGACGATTTATCCCAAACGAGACCCAAGTCACATGAGTTTGACTAAAGTAACACCATAATTCTATCAATCCTCACGGTCATAACAAAAAAAAATC
Source organism: Actinidia arguta var. hypoleuca (assembly GCA_030159115.1). Taxonomy (NCBI): domain Eukaryota; kingdom Viridiplantae; phylum Streptophyta; class Magnoliopsida; order Ericales; family Actinidiaceae; genus Actinidia; species Actinidia arguta. The sequence continues at coordinate 5,040,880 of BRYE01000007.1, forward strand.
ACAATATTTCATAACAAATTTGTAATTAATCACAAAATCTCGCAACTCCAACTCCAATTTTATTTATCGTACATAACAAAACTTCTTAACTAATAAAGCATTCCGTTTTCCCATAAAACTAAACTTGTAAACATAACTACGTACTACAAAGACTTGAGACTCAGGGGAAGTTACTCTTTCCTAGTTCGGAGAGGGAAGGGAACTTGGTCTCCCCCTCGGAGGGGAAGTATTCCTCTGCATTCCACAGGTTAGAGAGAGTGGGGAGCTTGATCTCGCCCTGGGTGTGGATGGGAATGGTGAACCCTCCGATCACCGGAAGGTCGATTGTGATACCCAAATCGAGCTTGTAATCCATGTCCCAGTCTTCGCCTATGTCTGTCACCAAACTCACCATCACACTGTGCGGGACCTTCACCGGTACGTTCAACGTCGTGGTATCATTCGCTGGAAGCGATCCCTGGTCCCCAATAGTACCGGTAGCAATATCCCTAGTACCACATGGTCATATCATAAGAAACCTAAGTAAGTTCACATAAGCATGGGACCCACGCAGGATAATTATAATTTTTGAGGCATGAAATACAATATAAATTGAATATTGGGGTAGCGAATTTATATAATTTTAAAATATTATATAAAATTATAATTTTTTTTGAAACTTTGAGATGTGAAATACATTAATAATTAAAATATTGAGGTAATGAACTTATATAATTTAAAAAT
>BRYE01000007.1:5054102-5059102 GCA_030159115.1 Actinidia arguta var. hypoleuca
ATTATCCACCATTTCATCCTTTAAACAAATCGAAACCCTGATCCGAAGATCAATCAATTTATAAGCAGCAACGTGTCAAACAATCAAAGACAAAACCGTCTGGATGTAAAATTAGTACTCTTAACATGATGGGTTAATTTCACTTCTATCCCTTCAAGTTTTACCAAAGGTTCACTTTAGTTCTTAGAGTTCCAATATAAACTTAATAAACCTTATAGGTTATACCACGTTGCAGTGGTAACCTTGCGTTCGATGGCATCAGTTTTTTGAACAGTAAAGGGTCACATGCATTTTTGAGGGGCAGATGGTCACTATAGTTTTGCCAAAATTTTGCTTTGATTCTTGTAATTTAATTTGAATAATTAGAATCTTGCAGTTTTCAGTTAATTTCAAAGAAATCCCTCAATACAAATCCATTAGATTGTTGGCAAAAATGCAAATAAATCAATAAATACAATTTCCATTAGCATTTTAACAAAAATTCATCCAAATTTTTTAGAATATTGATGGAAACTATAGGGAACAAAGTGCAACTATTTCTAAACTCAAGGACCATATGCCTCTTAAAAATGCTCACGTGTTTGGCAAGTGACCATTTACCGTTAATAAATTGACGGCATTGAACGTGAGGTTAACATTGCAACGTGCTATAAATTATATGGTTTCCACAAAAAACATATTACATTATAGTAACCTGCCAAATGGTGCAACCGCAAAAGTGAAACCGTCTGGCCATATTTTCTATGACAAATTAGTCCTACAAAATTGTTTGTGTTTTAAATCCTCATTCAACTGATTTATTTATGTTACAATATTTTTTTATATATATATAAAAAAAAATCAATTTAAAATCATTCTCATGTCACAATTAATTTATTTTTTTGTATTTTTTTATTTTGGAGAATTTACAGTGCATGTATCGTGTGTGCACATACAAAGCAAATTGAAGTTCGTCTAAACTCCTTTTGAATGTTCAAATAAATTCATAATGACATCATGATTTTAAATGGACAATAAAGTATTATGCGTCATTTTTAGTCGAGCTTAAATGGGTGCCGCCGCTAGATTGTTGCTTCATAGTAAGTTTGGACAACATCTTCACGCGATAACTCGTTCGGTAACCTTATCGAGGCGGACAGAGGGTAACGCACACGACCAATTCTCTCTGCGACCCGTACGCTTGGGCTCAAACACTGATAATATAATGGATTAGTTACCAATTTTGTCTTAGGAACATAATTGGATCAACCGTATATTCACTGACATAACATCGATGGGGTTGAACTTTGTGATGTGTAGAGGAGATGTTTGGATAAATACTACCTCTTGGAGATACATACTATCTCTTGAAGCAAAAATTCATTGTCCACTGACAAATCTTTATGTAACTTCATCTTTATCTTGATAGATACATACTACCTCTTGAAGCAAAAGCTGAGATGTTTGGATAGATAGATTGGGTTTGAGTGGTGGAGATACTTTTTATTGATAGCTCTTCCTAGAGTGACTGGATCCACTTGAGTGGCGTAGTTTGGTTGGTCAAACATTTACACACAACAACTCCCTCTCTCTCTCTCTCTCTCTCTCTCTCTCTCTCTCAGTCGAATTGGGATAGAACTAGAGTCCAGTTTCGGGGGTTGACAGAGACTTTGAAAATAAATACATGAGATGCCAATAATCGACCCGTTATGCAGTAGTCACTCAAAATGGGGGGGCCATCTCTGCTGCTTGGCAGTTTTTGAAAGATTTGGGCCATCTCTTACACACACAATGACACCTTTTTAGTGATAGATACCTTTGACATAAAGGAAGATTGCAATCCATGTACAACAATCCCACTCCCACTTCACCACTTCTCTCTCTCTCTCTAACAATACATTCATCCAATGAACATATTTCCAATTCCCAATGAATCTAATCCCGTGTTTAGAACGAAGCACATTGAAGTTAATTGTCATTTAGGAAAGAAAAAGAGAGAAGCTAATTAATATTATTAGCACACCATATGTTTGTAGCGTGGATTAATTAGCAAACATATTTTCCTAGTGCTTGGCTTCAATGAAATTTTATGAGATCTTTTCTAAGTTAGGCTTTATCTTTATGTTCGCACCAACTTGAGGGGAGTGTTGGTAGAGAAAGACGAAAAAAACTGCTCCTATTCTTGGTGACGTCTATGTGCATTTATTTTGAGTGTTGCGTTTTAATAAATTCATACTCCATCCTCCCGATGACTAAGTCACAAAGCACCGAAACCACGTAATATTTATTTATTTTAATATTTTCTTTAGACACTTTTGCATTTTTTACAAGTTGATTGTCCAAATTTGTTTACCATTTGCAAACAAACATTAGGTGGGGGCAAAAAGTCCGACCCGATATTACTTTAAATGGTTTAATGGGTAGATAAAATTCAAATATTTAATTTATCTAAAAATTTGCCGAATTGACACAATCTGAGCCCGAGACTGGACTCTCCAATCCATCCCCCCAAGTGGAGAGAAACCTAATTCACTTTGTGGATGTGTCTGCATCAGTGAGAGAGAGGAGGAGAGACCACTGCTTCAAAGTGGAAGAATGGTGCCACAAGATAGAAGCACCCCACCACCACCATTAGAAACACTAAACTGTTAATTGCTTTAATGCATTTTATTTCTCCACGTCAATAATGCTTCATTAACCCAAGGTTGGCCCATGGCCCAGTTGTACTGAGACTTGGAAGTCTGTCTTTTTCAAACGATTCGGATTCGAAACGTCTGAGATATTATTAATTTTTGAGTTGGTTCAGTTCATATAGAGATTTGCCCCAACTTAATTTAATCAGATCGCTCTCGATTAATTAGTCGATTCCTATACCAATTACCGAATTATCAAAAAAATAATAATAAAATAATGATTCATTGAAAAAGATGTAATGTTTTGGGGCTTGATTATGAGTTTTAAAAATTAGCATTTTTTTCTGTTTAGGTACAAAATAATCGCAAAAGTAATAATTTAAAATTATTATCAAATTCTAATATTTTTTAAGTGAATAAGTTAAATAAGTTAAAGTTTTATCACACAACACAAAAATGATTGATGGGGAAATTTCCTCTTTTTTTTTGGGGGGGGGGGGGGGTGGGGTGTTATTTATATTTTCATCCCCTAATCTATTTAGGATTTGTTTATGCTGTCCCCCAACTACCAATTTTGTCTATTTCATCCATAAACTATTAAAATCGAATCGAATGAGTCTAAAAATTGACGGCCAATTTACTACTTGGATGTAATCCGTCAAAGTTGGATATAAAGAGGTATTCCACAGGTTGTTAGTGGTACTTTTGTCTTTTGACAGGGTTTTGGAGTGAATAATATAGGGTGATTCTACTTAAACCCCAAAAGCTTCCCTGTAGCCCTATTGTCTCTCTACACCCATTATCAAAAAATTTAAATTTTATTAACTTCTTTGTGCATTTACCATTACGCACGTACTAATAAGGGTGTAAACGGTTTTTTCGGTTCGGTTTTGAACTAAATTTTGGCTCTAAATCAAAAATTCTGGTTTGGCCCAAGCAAAAACAAACCAAATGAGATACAAAATCAAGCGATTTGATTTGAATAATCTTAATTTGGTTTTCGGTTAATTTGTTTTGGACTGAAATTATGGATTTTTAAAATTAAACCACCATATCACTAAAAAAAATCATTAAATAAGGAAAATCAACATAGCTTATTTAGTGAATTTTTTAGCTTTAAATAAATAAACAAATTTTTTTTAGTTAACTATAATTTTGAGCTAAAAAATCTCTAAAATTAAACTACTATACCACTGAAACCACTGATCTAATTTTTATTTTATTTTTAATAATAGCTTGAAAATCATTTAAAATTATTGGGTTATTTTTTTTTGAGCTTTCAACAAATACTAACAGAAAATCAATAAAAATATTACTAATTATTAACAAAATATCAATAACAGTTCAAATATTTAAAATTAAGAATGAGAAATTTAATACCTATGACAAATTTTGGTTTAGTTCAATTTAAATAATTTTTTTAAATTTCAAAACCAACCCGTTTAATTTGGTCTACTTTCCCAAACCAAACTAAATTTTTTGATCCATTTGATTTTTTCAATTTTTCTTACACCCATACGTACTAATCTCATTTTCTTTGAACACCCCACTTCGAAGACAATCACTCTGCTTCCAGCGCTTGAACCCGCGAAAGGCATTGATTCCCTTCAATTGATCGCCGATTCATCGCCAATATCTGAGTATATTATCTCCTCAGCGCATCCCTATATACGTACAGTCTTCTCGCCTCCGAAACGGCCGTGAATAGGGAGCTCTCGCCGCCACAAGTCCTCCAAGCTCCTCCTCCACTCTCCGCCGACAAGCTCACATTGGTGGTGTCCACTCGATCATGCCTGAGATTCACATCGACATCGAGAAGGCATAACACAGGTCGTATTCTCGGATCGGGTCCAGCCGGTGACGAGCTTCGTTTTGGAAGCTCTTCGATGCTGGCGCTTCGTCACAGTGTCGTTCTTTCGGTCCAAGCTGCAGCCGACGATGGGATTTCTTTGGAAACACGTGTAATAGTTCTGCAGGTGTGGCGGAGGAGGGTGGGGGAAGGGCTGCGGCGGTTGAGGATATGAATGCCGGATAAGTCAATTAGAAAACCCTAGTTTATGAAACGAATCGAAATTACCGTGTTGCCACCAAATTTTGGCGGGCAATACACTCATTCCAAAGTCGACGGATTCCGTCCAAGTAATAAACGGGCTGACTGATTCGATTCGATTTTGCTAGTTTTGGGACGGAGTAGACAAAATTGGTAGTTGAGGGTCACATAAACAAATCCTAAATAGTCTAGGGGATAAAAACGTAATTAAACTTTTTGGTTTATTTATTATATTTTTTTTTTCAATTGTAGCAAATAAAAACATAAACCCAAGTCCAAGCTCTCTCTCATTATATTTTTTTTCCAGTTGTAAGGATTGATCGTGAAAGTTGAAATCC
>BRYE01000007.1:5064102-5066602 GCA_030159115.1 Actinidia arguta var. hypoleuca
GATGGAAAGAATTATAACCCATTTCTGAATGCTTGATCCAAATATAGTTTCAAAACTGCTATAGGAAGAGCAAGATAGAGGCCCACTGGCCACTGCAGTGGTGATGTGTTCCTACTCACCTTATAATTTGGTGCTTATACTAACACTTGTTAGTATATAAATCTGTTTACTAGCCAATGTGAGATTTGATATTTTTGTCACATTTTAATTAATCTAGGTAACTAATTTTGAAGGGCAATTTTTTATTCATCATTTATTCGTTTTGAATAAACTTTTTATGGTTTCGAAGCCAATAGTATAGAGATTATATCTCCACTTCGTTTCATCAAAAAAAAAAATCGGAAGCTTAATCTATTTTTGTCTCAAAATTGCTAAAAAATTATGTTCAAAATCTATTTTTTTCAACAAAAACTTCAACACACTTAAATTGAGGCAAAAAAAAAAGAGAGTACAAAATCAACTTAAAGTTGCAACCCAAATGTAGTTTAGTTCCAAGTAAGTTGTAATGATAAAGGATTTCACGAATAAGGGTTCTCATTTTTCGAGTACAATTATATTCATCCACTTCACTAAGTAAGTAGTTATTTCTCATTTTGAGATTGGTTAAAATAGAAGGACACTACTTAAATTAGGATTCACTCTACAATTTTAACCCATCACAAAGTGAGCAATGTTCACCCACATTATCATCACATAGGTTAACGCAATTTCAATCCTCTTCCCCCTGTTGATTTTAGATCATAAACATCAGTTATTTCTTGTGGCTCCCCTCAGGTAGGGATGGCAATTACCCCAAAAAATTGGGTTCTCGCCCCGCCCCAACCCTAATAGGATGGATTTGGGGTAGGGATAAACGGGTTCGGGTTTGGGCGCCCCCGCCCCGATTAACTATAAATTGACAAAATTATATTTTTTTTAATTATACCATAATTTATATATATAATTAAAAAAAATTAAACGCGGCGGGTCGAGGCGGATATAGGATACCCCATCCCAAACTGTCACGGGTTTGGGACGGTGAGGGAGGAGGGTTTTCTTAATCAGAGCGGAGTCGGGTTAGAACAAATCCGTCCCAAACCTGCCCCGTTGCCATCCCTACCCTCAGGACCACTGGATATTCAACCGGCTGAAAATTTAATGTCTTAAGTTAGTCTATCTCAAACTCATTTAAATTAGATGAGAATATTGGGTCATAAAAAAATAAAGGGTAAAATACAATGACCTCTCCTGAAGTTTGTCTTTAATACACAAAGTACTCCTCATATTTGAAAAATTACAATGACCTCCCCTGAGATTTGAAACTTGTAATAAATTTTCTCTAAAATACACTGACCACTCCTGAGGTTTTGAGTTAATACACAAAGTACTCCTGAAATACACTTATCACTCTAGGGGTGCTTTGTGTATTAATCTGGAACTTTAAGGGTAGTCAGTGTAATTTTTTAAACATCAGGGGACATTGTATTAAATGCAAACTTCATAGGAGATCATTATAATTTATTAAATATCAAAGATACTTTGTGTATTAACGTGAAATTTCAGCGGTGATAAGTGTAATTCACCCAAAAATAAAAGGTTCTTGCTTTTGGCTGGCTCTGACTTTATTCTGATGTTGATGGATCAAGATAGGATAGAGATCAACATTGGTAATATTTATTAAAAGTACATGTCAAGCTGTAACCTTTGAAAAAAAGAAAGGTTTCTTTGAATCTGAGCAATGACCATACACTTGTTTGGTAGGTAAAAGTCTTCAATCCTAACGATTCCTACCATTCCAAACTTCCATCCACAAAGGAAGACTAGAAAAGACAGAAAAAAATAGTAATCTTCATAATCTAGTTTCAAAGCTTAATAATAATAAAAATAAAATAAAATTGTCATGGGCCCACAAGTTTTACGGATTTGGATCCTCTTAAATGAATGTTGTGTGGAGAATTTTTAAAATGTACAAAATAATATCATTTTTTATTTGACTATGAAATGACTTCATTTTATAATTAATTAAAATAACGTCATTTTATTTCTGCAATGTACAAAACTTATACTCCACCCAACCTGCACTTAAGAGGATCCCTCCACATGTTTTACAGCGTTATGTTCAGAAATTAAGGGTGAATTACACATTACATCCCTACACTTTCACCAAAATTTTATTTTGTGACATTTTATTTTTATCAACTAACCCTTATAATTCAAGTCAAATGTCAGTCATTATAGTTCGTTCAATCATGTATCCTTCGACCTGTTTTTATGAGGACACGTGAACTTTCATCATTTAATTAAACAGTAGATGGACAAAATGACCACATTAACCATAAACCTAAAGTAAAAGGCGTTTGTGCTACGTTTATTTGTGATTTTTGGCTGAAACTGTCCAATTTCTTTATGGCTACCCCAAATAACACAAGTGATTTTTTTATTCCAATTTCAACTTTTAATCCAAAACTGAAAAAAAAAAACAATTTTTAGATTTTCTTAACCTTACCAAAAAAAGAAGAAA
>BRYE01000007.1:5079102-5086602 GCA_030159115.1 Actinidia arguta var. hypoleuca
AAAGTGGACGAAAATTGCCACAACATATGATGACCCGACTTGGATCCAGGGGTAACCCATTTTAGTGTTACAAAAAATATTCACAAAAAATATCTAAATTTAATATTTTTTATCTCACATACTCGCAATAAACAAAAAGTGGAGAAAGAGAGAAATCAAGCAAGATAGAAGACAAATCGAAATTGGATATTTTTTATGACGTTAACATGGATTGCCTCTGGATCCAAGTTAGATCAACACGTGTCAGCCTAATTATCAATTTTCATCTATTTTGTAGATGGACATTGAATGTCATAATTAATTGCAAGAGTTTATGATGAGGGATAAAATCTCCACCCGCTGACCTGAGATAGTTATCTCGCTTGTTATGAAGGTCACATCGCCAACCTATATTGTGATCGATATCGGATTCGCTCAAATTCTATGATCGCCCTGATTACCTTGTGAATGTCACCTAGCCAAAGGTCGAGATGGACAAGCCCGCCCTTATAGCTCCATCTCGCCATGGGCGACGTTAACTATGTCACCTACCTTTCTAAAGGATAAGATCAATATGAGACTCCATCTCCTCCCCGACTCCTACATTCGCGGTACTATCTCCACATGACATCTTCCTTATTTATCTCCGATACCCTCACGATCTCTTTTCATACTTAGCTGTCCTGAGAATTACGCTGAGATCTCCTCGCACGACTCTTCATCCCCCATATATAAAAGGTCACTCCCCTTTATTAGAAAAGGTACAAAATCACTGGCATTCTCACTTTGAGAGCTCTAATATTTTACTTACTTTACTCTGTCTAGTTTGCTTGCTTTGGTCTGATTTCTACGTCGGAGGGTTTTATAGTAGCCTCACCCGATCGGTAACGTTTGTTCTCTTGCGCAGGTCATTGAGGTCAAATACCAAGCTTAAAGAGCAATTTCGACTGTTGGTTGTTCATCCCAAATTTATACCACAACAGTTTATATAGTTAAGGATGGAAAAAAAAAAATATTAGTTAAAGAGGTAAAGTAGGAATCGCTAAATCCATTGAGGGGCAAAGTGCAGTTTAGCCCTAAATTGTAAAAACTTCATTGCTCTTTATAACATCACTCGTTTACCTCTTCTTCATCCCGTCTAACATAAGAGTTTTTTTGTAATATTTTTTATGATTTTAAACGCACCCTTATACAATAAAAAAAATAAAATTATTTTATATAATTATAATGTGTACCTGTTAAAACCATTCACCTGTATTTTAAAAAAATAAATACATATAACCAATCTTAAAATTAACAAGGTGAGCCAAAACCTCAAACCCTTAAATAACTTAAATTAAATAAGTGTATTTTTAAAATGTTAACTCTAATGGGATCCGTTCGGTCCGACAAGCTAAATTCTATTCCATCTCAACCTTGAGCAAGTTTTAAAAATCTCTCATATACCCTGACCCTAACCGATTTATGTATTCTAATTTCACCAATTAAGGGCAGGTTTGGGGCGATCTACCTGAAATCCTGCGTCATTCCTATCTTTGCTGAGTGATTACACTTTTTATTTTAATTAATTATTTTTCTAGTGCATGTTCATTCTAACAAGACTATTTAATTCATCAATTTTTTTATAGATAATAGAGAGAAAAGAAATGAAAGTTATGATTTAATAATACAAAAATATATTGACTAGTGTAGCGTTATGACTAGGCATTGTAGTGCCTATTTTGGTGACCCAGATTCGACATAGTGCATGTTTGGTAGAGCTGAGAGAGAGAGCAACTTCTATTTTTTTTTATTTTGAAAGTTGTGTAAGAGTGTTTAGTATAACTTCTGCTTACAATCGAAAATAATCTATAAAAGTTAAAAAATAGTTAATTCTTGGAGGTTTATTTTAAAGCTTTTAAACTTTGTTTTTAAATAAGCAATTCTAACATAAATTCAGCTATACTCAATATCCTTGCTTTTTGTTTAAATTTTTTTACCTACTTTGGTTTTGAGTTTTTTCATTTTAGTTAAATTTTTTTCACTGTTTGATAAAAAATTATATATTTTTTAGTTTCTCTTGATGAGAGGTTTCTGAAAATGTAAAAAAAAATTTAGTTAACTTTTTCTCATATTAAAAAAAATATATTTTCAAATTCTTCTTTTCAAAAAGAATCGGAACAAATATAAAAAAAAAAATTAATCAAACAGTAAAAATTATTTGTTAAAGACCGAAAAAACTCAAAAACTAAACTAGCTAAAAAAATCTAAAAAAAAAAAAACTAGGCCAAACTTGGCTTAATTTGAACTTGAATAAACATTTTACATGATTTTTCCCATTTAGTTGTTTGCAATACTGAAAATTAGGAAGAAAATTTAGTTGCCTTTCTTGCATCTTGCAACTTGCAAGGCGACACTTTGTCTAGTGCTATTAATAGTGTAGTTAAACTACATTATCCCCAAATAAACACCATCATGAAGAAAGAAATTATTCTTCACTACTATATATTATTAGAATTTAGGCCCAGTTTGGCCTAAATTTTTTTTAGTTGTTTTGGAATTGAATTGTTTTTATTTTTAATAAACTTTTTTTTAATCGTTTGATCAAAATTTTATATTTTTTTAGTTTCTTTTGACGATAGGAATCTGAAAAATATAAAAGTTTATTTAAATTTGGAAAAAAAATTACTTAGACAAAAAAATAGCAAAATTTGCTGAGAAAAAATGTTATTTTTTTGGTCCTAAGTGATCTTTTTTCCAAATTAGATGAAAATTTTATATTTTCAAACGCCTTTTGCCAAAAGAAACCGAAAAAATATATAAAATTCTGATCAAACTCCGAAAAGAATTAACTACATTTGAAAAAACTTAAAAATTAACATCTAAAAATTTTCAAAAAAAATATAGGTCAAACTGGGTCAAGATAGATAATACTTCTTCAACTAAATTTTCAGGGTTTGACACTTTGACCTACACAATTCTCTCACCCTCTTCTTCCACCACCTCCTCCTCCTCCTCTATCGATTAGCCAAAAATTTCTACGACTGAGTTTAAGAGTTTTTGAATTTCATAATAATATAATTTTTATTTTTTTTTAAAATAGGATACGATGGTAGGTTATAATCATTATAAATCACAATGTAAGGTAAAATGTATATTCACCAACTAGTTAGCTAGTGACCTCCACTTTGTTAAACTATACTTATATTCTAATCATTGTTATTATGAGTTTGTTTGTTGTAGCGTATGCTTTTTAAAAAGTATACAAAAATTGATTTTTAAAAAAATTATTTTGATATTTTTTGACTTCTGCTTTTGATTAATAATAAATTTTTATATAATTTCAGGTACAACCAATCCCCCCAAAAAATAATAATGAGTCCCTCCTATCAGCGGCGGAGTTATAATGATGAGTGATATCAAAATTATATAATTTATAAATTTTAAGATAAATTATTAATTTTTATAAAATTAGAATTATATTTATAATAAATTATATTAAAGAAATAATATAATTTTTTTTTTCAATGCGAGCTATTGACCTCACTTTTCCGCTCGGCCACTGCCGACTATTCTTATTGGTTGGGCATGATCCTGCGGATCAGGTTTATGTTCATCACGCAGTGACAGAGGAGCGTGTTCTTCGCCATCTTTTAATTTCAGCCCTCACAAATATAATAAATTACACTTTACACTTTATACTTTAACATAAATCTCATACTATACCTCAATAATTTTAATCTTTAGTGAATTTTTTAACCGTTTGACCAAAATTTTATACTTTTTCAGTTCTCTTGACGAGAAAAATATGAAAATATAATAATTTTCACCCAATTTAAAAAAAAAACATTAAAGACGGAAAAAAATTTAGATTATGTTTTTAGGATAAAAATAATTTTTTTTCATTAACTTTTTCAGAATTAGGTATTCAAAAAATGAAAAAGTTTATTAAAGACAAAAAAAAATAAAAACAAAAAAATTACTATCTACTAGCAATTTCAGAAGTCACCAATAATCACGAATAAGGTAAATTACACTTTGCACTTTATACATTACCTAAAATTCACATGACACTCTAATGCCAGTCAATAGCTCACACTTTCTGTCAGAATTTTAGCATCGCCTTTCGCCTACATTTATTCAGTTAAATGCTACGTGACCTCTTTTTACGAGAATGCATAACTCTTTTCGTCAGTTAATTGAGCAATAAATAGATGGGATAACCGAAAGTGACACTCAATTGAAAATGTTAAATTTTGACTAACATCGTTACTAGTAAGAAGTACAAAGTAAGATTTTGGTAAAAGTATAAAAATGCAAGGTATAGTTTACCATAAGTGATAGTATTGGCCAATAAAAAATCAGTAACATCAATATAAGTTAAAACTTTTTTATCCCATCATTATTATTATGTTCATCAGAAATTACATTTGCTATTAAAAGCAATACTGTCGCATGATTTCATCATTATACTCAAAATTGGTGTGGACTAGGAGTGTGAATGGTTTTTTCGATTCGGTTTTGAATCAAATTTTGAGTTTAAATCGAAAAATTTATTTTTGTCTAAACCAAAATCAAACCAAATCAAATGAGGTACAAAATTGAACAGTTCAGTTTGAATAATTTCAGTTTGATTTTCAATTATTTTCGTTTTGGGATGAAATTATGCATCTATAGAATTAAACCACTACATCACCAAAGAAAACCACTAAATCGCAAAAAAAAAAAAAAAATTGAATAGGCTTTATTTTTATTTACCTTAGGCCATTGTTTTGGGCTTTCAACAAAAAATAAATATAAATTGTAGTTCAAATATTTAAGATTAAGAACAAGAAACTTAACTCCTATTATAAAATTTGGTTCAGTTCTATTTAAATGATTTTGAAAATTATAAAAAAAACAAAAAAAAATAATTTTCTAAATTTTAAAATCAAACTTAGGTCTACGGAACGAAACTAAACAAATTTTTTTGGTCCGTTTGATTTTTTCGCTTCCTCTGATACACCCCTAGTGTGGACCCTACTAGTCAAAACATCGATCTGTTCAAGTTTTTACAGTCAAGAGTCCAAGAGGTGGCTGAGAAAATCTCCGCCGTAGATGTAGAATTCTGATATCTGCTACAGTCGGGGGCGGATGGAAAAAGAGACCAGTGGGGTCAATTGACCCCATTAAAAAAAATTATTAATTCTTAAATATTTATAATAAATATAATTTTGACATTATAAAAATTAATAATTTATTTTTAAAATATATTATAAATATAATTTTTACCTTACAAAAAATTATTTTTATAAATTTGATTTCGTTAAAATTATTTTCTGACTCAGCCCGGGCTACAGTACTCACTCGTTCACATGGGCTGGCCACGTTTGACTGTGCATGGTGGGCGTGGCTCTCTCTTGTGAGCTTAAATACAGTGCGTTCAATTCACTAAGAAAAAGAACAATTTTGCTAACCAGCGTCGATAGATACTTTTACACCAGCTATGGATCCAAGGAGAGCGTATGAAGTGATCGTACCTTCTAAAAATTAAAAAAAGTATTATATTCTAATATTATACTAAATAATTTAAAAATAATATCCAAATTAAAAGAGTTTGCACCCCAAAATTAAGAGGTTTTCACCCTCATTATTAGGTCACATAAGCTTTCGCACATTCAAAGTTAGCATCCTAGATCCATCCATGCTCTTCACAAATATTTATATACTTTTTACATATTTATTAAGGGCCAAAATGAGTTCAGGTTGAACTGGCTGACTCTAAGCTCGTCACTGGGCTTACTGGTGGACTTAGGCTTGCTATCAGGCCAAATGGGCTCATTCCATGAGGATTGGTCCCAGAGAGTAGAGTCCAACGCGGGGTCCATATACGAGGCCTTGGAGCAACGAATTTAAGGGCAGTTGCGTTGGTGAAAAGAGGCAGATGTAGCAAGGAGTCTTCTCTAACTAGGATATGCTTCCTAGTTAGGATATGGAGAATCGCATAGATCTCGCTAGAAGAGCTGAATACAAAGTGAGTAAGTCGAATTCGATTACTCAATGAGCTAGCCCATAAATAGGAGGACTTGCAGGTTCCTCTAGTATGTAATTAAATCCTAATTCACTCTAGCTCTCTAGTTTTCTCCTCTTTTGTATTCTTGTTCTCACATCAGATGGGGTTCCCTGCCAATCCCCATTTGAAAGTCTTAACGATGCTTGTTGTGGTGTGCAATCAACTTAGGAGAGGGAGTGTGGCAATGTAGCGCATAAGTTTAGATCTAGTGAGATTTACCACCTTACATGTTTCGATAAATTTGTATTATTTTTTATATATTCTTTACATTTATCAATATATTTTTTGCTCATCAATCACTGCCCAATAATTAGTATTTTTCAAAAAAAGAATTCACTTTTTTTCCTCCCTTGTTTTTGAATAATTTATACTCCTCATCCCAATTTGTCAATTCATTTTGTAGAATTCAACTTTTTAATGAGTCAAATATACTTCACTTTAAAAGATTCAACCTTTTAAAATTATGTTTCAATAATTTAAAATTATCTAAAAAGTAAAAAAATCTCGAAGAGTGCTACTCGCTCCGTTCCATATTTGAAGTACTCTTTTGAAAAATTCAACTTTTTAAGAGAACACATTTAATTATATTTTCTTTCTAATTTTATTCCTAAAATGATTATGTTTGACTTTTTATTTTAGTTGAAATGTTAAATAATATATAAAAGAAGGGTAAAAGAGAAAAGATACGTATTTTATTTGTTGAATTTTTAACTAGAACATATATTTTGGGACACTTAAAAATTGAATAATGGTATTTCACTATGAGACGGAATAATTATTTTATTTATTGACTTTTTAAAGTGGATAAACATTTTGAGATATTAAACAAAAATAAAAAAACAAATTGTAACAGAAAAGGTAATTAATTTCTTAAAGTGTATTTAATGATTTAGCTTTGAATTAAATGGTGGTAATGATGCTTATTACTCCCACAACTCCTCCTTCTGTCTTTTTGAAGTTAATGATACAACATCCTATTCCCCTCATTTTTATCTTAAAATTTGAGTTTCCCCAACTAAACCTTTTTTTTTTCTTTGGTTTATTAAATTGGATAATTATTATGTATGCAATTGGGCCTATATTTGGCTCATTTTGATTATCCCAATTGATATAAATCAATAGTCGATCAATATCAATTTATATCATGAAAAATTGATATAATTTTGTGTGCCACACTAATTTATTATGTTATAAAACAACACAAAAAAAATATTGATTTGTATATGATAAATATAAATTTTTACAATATTATTTTTTATGACGGAATCTATGATAAAATACTTCAACAGCACTATAGAAGAACTACATAGAAGCTGTCTAAAAAAAACTAAAACTAAGCATTCTTGTGTCAATGAATGATATGTTGATGTGGCAACTGGTTCCATCAATGGTGACCGGCAGTGAGCGGCGTCGGGTAAGGGTGAGATAAGGAGACTAGTCTAGAAAGGGAAATAATTGATGAGGTTTATTTTTGGATTAATCACAGTATT
>BRYE01000007.1:5154102-5156602 GCA_030159115.1 Actinidia arguta var. hypoleuca
TCATATTTAGGTGTTTAGTTTATTCAGAAAAAATCGTAAATTTTATTTAAGTGTTTGGTTTATGCGTCTGAAACATAGGAATGGAATTGGTATTTTTTTACTTTTTCGGAAACACCCTTTGCGATCCTATTTAAAATAAATTGATTTTTTAATATTATTTTTTATTTTAGATGTTATTTTTTATTTTTTAATTAATATCTTTTAGTTTTTCATTTCGTCTTAGTTAAAAGAATTAGAAAAGTAAAAAACAAACTACCACAAAATTTATTAAAAGAAAAAAATATTCTAAATGAATTGTGAAATTAATCATCTCAAAAATCCAAATAGATTAAATTAGGTTTTTTTTTTATAACTTTTTAGATTTCTATAATCAAGACAAATTGGAACAAAATGGACCAAAAATAAAAAAAAATACTAGAGAAAAAATAATTCAAAATATTATTAAATAAAAAATAAAAGAATTTTTTTAATAAAGTATAATTTTTTTAAGATTTATAATGTAATTATAATATAATAACGTTGTGTTATATTTATAGAGATAGATTTAGTCGGAAGCATAATCAAAAAATAATTTGACACATCCTCTTTTTTAATTGCTGAATGAGACAGTAATATAAGATTATTGAGGTTAAGTGGAAGAATCACATTCCTACTTGAATCCTATTTACATTGTAATAAGAGATGATAAATCACATTCCTACTATTTTGTTGACTATGTTGTTTCACTGGCTTTCTTGATACTTTTGCTTAAGTGCCCTCTCATTAACTATTTTGGATGAGATTTTTTCTTCCTTTTATTTGGGTAAATTATGTCAATAATCCATATATTCCCCTATGTTACTTTGGTCTCTCATCTACTAATTTTTCAATTTCATCCCTATTATATACCATTGAGTTTTATGTGGTCCTTTACTAATTAAAAATATTTTTGTCTAATTTTTTTTTGTTATAAAAATGGTTTTGAAGTTTTTTAGTCTTTGATGTTTTTGGACTCTTCTAATTTAGAATAATCAAAAAAATATAAAATTTTGATCAAATCCAAAAAAGTAACAAAAAAAAAAAACTCAAAAACCAAAAAATTCAAAAAAACTAAAAAAAATCAATCACCCGGGTTATTGGTTTTGCAGGCTTGCAGCTGGGTGTGCACAAAAGATCCGCAAGACCTGAGAACCGAATCAACTCGATCTCATTGAATCAGTTTGTGTCGGTTTTATCATGTCCATAGTTCGGTTCTGAATCTAAAAATTGATGACTCGTCCGGTTCGATTCGGATCTCAGGTCTGTAAGTTTTTTTACTCAAAATCGACTCGACCCGACCTAGAATCGAATATGGAACCGAAGTTAAACCAGATCGTGTAGTATTACCGTGCACTCAATATACACTATTGTTGTCCATGCTATACAAATCAATTATGATTTTGTATTTTTTAGTGTTTTTAAAATTTTTAAATGAATCAGGTCAACTCGACCCAATCCAATCAGTTTGGTTCGGTTCATTTGGACAATCGAGTTAAGTTTGGGTCAAAAAATAGAGAACCGTTCAAGATTGAATCGATTCTAGGTGTGTTATAGGACCACATACCCATCAACACCCCTGCTTGCAGCAGTTGTTTACCCTGTTCAGGAACTTCGGAGGGCTTTTAATAGGCTGGCCCATTTTTCTTTGTCCAATTTGAAACTTGCTAGCATTGGGAAGCTGGGTGCATTCATGGTGTTTTAATGGTTTTGCCTAGAAATTTGGCGCTTTAATGTTTGAATATGAGAGTTGGAAAAAATCATTATATATCAAATGCAATTCCCACTTGATAATTATCTCTTTTTTTGGAAAGATAAATACCACAAATATAACTTTAATATTTATCTCTTTGTTCTAAGTGCCATAATTTTATTGGCTTTACCGCCTAATAGCTTTAAGACGACTATTATTTGGCAATATGTTGTACCATTTATAATGCCTTAATTTTAGACTTTCTCGACACGTGATAATTTGTGATTAGCCACAATTTATAACTTGTGATTGGTTTGTCTGAGATTGACTCATAAGCTAGACACACCAAAATTTAATATATTTTGAATTTCATTAGGATTTTCGATCAAGAAATCATGTATTTTCAGCTCATCTCATATTCATCTCTTCTGTAAAGATAATTAGTTCAAGCTTGATTTTAAAGGTTTACTTCAATTTTAAAAAAAAACTTTAAAAATAATGATAGAAACAGAGCTTTCGAGAGCCTAGTTCAATCTAGAACCAGAAGTCACCCATCAAAACTAGAACAAGTTCATTCTAGAGGACTTCCTGTCACTGAAGGGTCTAATTTCAAAATATGGGAGAGGAGTTGTAGCCCATATTATTGGGACTACATCGCTAATCACCGGAAAAAAGAAAAGCTAGTCCCCATCGTGAAATTGAGATTGGACTTAAGGTCCATATTTAGGCTAGCTTTTTGCAATTATAGCAACTTTAATTTTTGAGCTTTTTTTTTTTTAGTGAATTTTTTTT
>BRYE01000007.1:5184102-5186602 GCA_030159115.1 Actinidia arguta var. hypoleuca
ATCGAATTTTGCCTACGTTTGTTAATCAAACCATTTTAGTAAGAAACCAGACCAAAACCACGCGAGCCAGTTGGGTTTTGCAGTTGAATGTTTTTTTTTACACCCCCCTATCTGATAGAATAGAATGTGACAGAAAGATATGGGGAGGGATTGAGTATCCATTCGTGGCGGCTGTGCACTCGTGGGCTGAGAGAGAATTCTCCCATCTTTCTTTTAAGAAAGAGGAAATTTAAAGCTCCATCGAATAAAACGAGAAGGTACAACTAAGTGATAGATTAGAGTCCCCTTGCATCATTTAACAAGACTACTTGCCAAAAATGGGAGCTTCCACTAAAACCTTAATACTATTATCAAGAGAATCTACTTTGGGCTATATCAGAAATGGCTTGATGACGGCTTACGAAATTTCTGGTTTTTGATTCGAGATCAGTTCCTCCCCAGACTTCATCCCTCCTTGCTCCTCTTGTAGAATCCCATTCCTAAGCTCAATTTGAACCATCCATCTAAAAGTCATTCGTGCAAAAAATCAGTTTTCTTGAACATCTATGAACATTGAAATAAATTACATTTTTGTTTTATAAAATGAACGAGTGATTAAACCGTCCATTAATAAAATACATTTTTTTTGTATTTATTATAGGTGTCCAGTGAAGTTAATTTATTACATGGATGACTTTCACAGTTTCACACCCAAGAAAATGAAAGGTTCAGATTATTGGTGTGGACTCGGGAGTGAGTGAGGCTTACAAGAGGAGTATGGAGGGGAGGGGCCGCTCACGTTGGAACCAGAGACAGTTAGCATAACTAACTTCTAACTGATCATCCTAACTGCCCAACGAACCATGATCACTAACTTGAGCAGCTGGTGCACCATAAGCTCGGTCCTGTTTGGTGAGCTTGTATTGACTTATGGAGTAATTCATATCCAAAAATGCATGGATAAGATAAGCCTTCATCAAATAAAATCCAGTTTTGCAACTTTCTTTTTTACTTATTTTTTAATTGGATTTTAAAGTTTGTATGGTGTTTTTTATGAGCATTATTCTGTTGGCCTCTTATACTTAAAATAAATGAAAATCTGATTAAAACAGGAATTTCAAAAATTATTTAGTGTTCCAAAATCACCACGTCAACTTTTGTCTTGACTACTGATGATCAGTTACATAAAAAAACATATATTGGATCTCGAAAGTGAGTTAATTTATATCATATTTAGTATAAATTAACTCACTTCATTTAGTGTTCCGAAACTATCACGTCAGCTTTTATCTTGATTACTAATGATCGACTACATAAAAAAGCTTTATTGGATCTCGAGAGTGAGTTAATTTATGTTTTATTTAATATAAATTAGTTGCGAAACTACCACGCAAGCTTTTATCTTGATTAGTAATGATTACATAAAAAAGCATATATTGTAACCTTAGGGTGAGTTAATTTATACTATATTTAGTATAATTAGCTCACTTAATTTACTGTTCCAAAATTACTACGTCAGTTTTCATCTTGAGCATGAATGATCACTAAAAGCATATATTTGATATCGAGAGTGAGTTCATGTATATTATATATTTTTGCGTAGAGACTTTTCGTTCAGGAGAGTTATCAACTCGACACCGTCAATCTAAATTTCTTATTTTTTTTTTTTTAAACAGTAAAAGAATATCCTATTACTACAAAAATATCCAATTAAATGAGATCTATTGTCTACCTCATTTTACCATAAAAGTATAAATTCAATATGGATATTGGCTTCCATCATTATCCCATGCATTTTTCGTGGCTTTCAAAAGGAAATAAAATATTACAAAAAAACAACAACATTGCAAGATATTGTTAGGTAGATTGCCATATATCAACCGAGCTATCTCCAATAACGTAACTAATCTCAATTTTCCTAAGAAAATATATACTAATCTCAATTTTCATTTGCTTTAAATAATTCCAGAAAATCATATAATAATTTGGTCTAGTACTGGTCTGTAGTAGACTTTAGTGCTGTAAGTAGGGCTGCAAACGAGTCGTGTCAAGTTAACTAGTATTTTGTTCAAGATTAGTTTAAAAATTTATCAAGTTTCAAAAATATGTTCTAACTTGATTTATTTATTAGTCAAGTCGAACTTAAACAAACTCTTATTAAGACGAATATGAGTCGAGCTAGGTAACTTTGACTATTTTATATAGTACAAATTTATCGAATTAAATAATGATTTGTTCAAATTTGATTTGAAAATATGTCGGATTTCATAATTTGTTCAAGTTTGACCTGTTTAAGTAACAAATGGATCACATACGAGCTTTTTAATGAGCCAAACATGAACCGAGCTCAAATAATTTGATTCGTTTAACTGTCTTTAAGGCGTTCAAATTGTAGATTATATATGTTCGAATAGATTTCTAGTACTTGAAAAGAAAAAAAAAACTTATTTAACCAATTCGTGGCACAATTGTTTAACACCATTGCACATCATCCCATTGGCACGTGGTGAGCCCATGCTAG
>BRYE01000007.1:5216602-5219102 GCA_030159115.1 Actinidia arguta var. hypoleuca
AGGGTTGGGATTGAGTTTGGGGAATCTAGGATGGGTTTGGGTCTGATTGGATCAATGACATGTGTCTTAAAGTGGCTTCCACGTCGCTATTTCAATCAAGAATTTAATCGTCGGTCGCACATTGGCTCACAATGTAAATGGTTGAATAAATTATGGGCAAATGTGATCAAATCTTTTGTTTGAGAGTCAAGAGACAAGTGACAATACTTAAGGGGCATAAGTGGAATCAACCCATTTCCAAAACTTATTGACTCTCTTTTGGGGGGTTTTCACTTCCTTTTTTGTTTTTTAGGTGGCAAATTGAGATGTCATCGTATTGCGTGGGGGGACTTCCGTAGCTAGCAAGACTTTTGGTCACTTTCATGCAAATCAAAAGCTTTATGGATCATAGCTAGTAATTTATTTTCTTATCTTGATATCAGTAATAAATTAAATTTTAAAATTTTAATTTAATTAGAATTAAAACTCTCATTCAGTCTCCGTTTTCATTAAGATTGACTGAACCAACTAATTCTTGTCCAAAAATTAGAAAAAGGATATTTTTTAACTTTTTCACCCTTTAAATGCAATTAGTGCCAACTTTCAAGCAATACACTAAAAATAGCTTGAATAGTTAACTTAAAAAATAAACTCTAATTGCATTGATTAAGCTTTTTAAAGGGTGATAACTTTGAAAAGTGATATTTTTTTAAAATTTTTTGCAAGAATTAATTACTTTCGTCGACTATAATAGTTAAACTTATGAAGATCTTTATTCTTTAGATCTTTATATCACTTTTGTCTCCTCCATTTATTTTGAGATAAGTGATGTTCAATCATGTGAATATGTATTACCAATCTAATTTTTTGCAAATATAATTTTTTAAATTGTCTTTACGAGATGAACGATTTGGATTACTAAGTAACTTTGTGGTGAGTCCACAATTACCAAACTTTTCGGTAAAGAGAAGCCATGCCCTAAAAAACCACTCACCTAGATGAAATTGCCATTATATTTTGAAAAATAAAAAATACGATTAATATTATCTTTAATACAAATTACAACTACGTTTGAATTCTAAATCTATCTCTCGCTATCTACGGTTGAAATTCATTTGAATTAATCTAACGGCTGTTATTTCACCTAAAATTATTTTTTTCTGCCCAAAAACATCACTTCCTTCTTATCAAAAGTATGAGACCCACATAGATTCGTATCCAATAGACAAAAAATCTTTAAAGATAGGCATATGTTTTATTCATTGAATCTTTTTTAGTAGGACCTACATCAAAAAAAATTAAAATACCTCTTTCTTTTTTTTCTCATTTTTTTTGTATTTAACAATTGTTTTTATTATTTAATCAATATTTTATATTATTTTAGTTATTTTGATGATAAGAATCTAAAAATATAAAAAAATATAATTTGGAGATAAAATATATTTTTTTATTTTTAGTGAAATTTTTCTTAAATTAGATATTTTTTTTTATATTTTTAGACTTTTTTTATCAAGAAAAACTAAAAAAGTATAAAATATTAATTACTTGGTAGAAAAAATTCACTAAAGACAATAAAATGTGAAAAATAAAACAGATAAAAAAAATTACCTCAAATAGAAAGGAAAGTTATTTTCATACGTCCGTGTTTTGTATTTATTGAAATTAATTTATCCAATGGTTGTAATAAAAATATATGAGTAAAAATAAATATTTAAATAAATTTATCATAATAAGGGCAAAAAAATCTATAATATAACTTACAAACTAACTATCTATACTATGAAACACTACTTATTTTGAAGTAAATTTTTTTTTACGTAATGCCCGTGAACACGAATAATTACTAGTTAATAGATATTTTGTATTTGAAAGTAATAAACACTAGGTGACGTGGTGTAGTTGGCAATGCCATTTTTAATTAGGGCAGTGTTTTTCAAATCAATTTTGAAAAATAATCTTTCAAAAATTATTTTAGAAAACAAAAGTTTTCATAGTTTTGACATTTTATTCATTTTTTATTTTTTCGATTTTGAAGATATTTTTTAATTTTTCTTCTAAAAGTTGGTTTTTTCTTTTTGAGGAATTCTAAAAAAAACAAGTTTCGAAAACATCAACCAAATAAATTTTCTAAAAATTATATTTTGCGAAACTGATTCTGAAAATTAAACCAAAAAAATAATCTTCTTCTTCCTTTGTTTGGTTTACGGTTTGCAGGGAAAGCAAGTAAAAAATTTATTCTCCTTTTTATTTAACAAAATTTCTTTCACATTATTTCCTCTTTCTTTGTCTTTATTTATTTATGTTTTTTTTATAATTTTCTTTCCTCTTTATTCTAAAACTAAAGAAGGAAAAATTATTTTACTTCTCTTTTTTATTTCATTTCAAAACTAAATAAAAGAGAAATAAACTAATTTTTTCAAGAATCTTCCTTGTACTTCCTTTTTCTACGTTCTCTTTCTGTCCACAAGTTCTAAACACAGGCTTAGTCAAATACGAATAAACTCTAAAATTTTTGAAACCG
>BRYE01000007.1:5241602-5244102 GCA_030159115.1 Actinidia arguta var. hypoleuca
AATAAAGTCACAACCAATAATTAGTGAGTATCTCGAAAGACGCGAATTTTAGGCTCTTTTCAAAATAACTTGACTTTTTGTAATTTGTTTGTTTTTACTTGAAAAATGCTAACTACCCACTTAGTGGCTGCTGGTTAATAAGTAAAAAATATATTAATATGTGTGAAAAATGTATAAATATTTGTGCAAATATGATAAAATATATTAAAAGTATATATTAATATTTTTAAAAATATGCATTAATCACCGCCCATTGGCTAAAATATTTTACTTTTCTGATTTGTCTTAATTAGAGGAATTGAAAATAAAAAATAAAATTATATTTACAAAAACAAAATCTATTGAAGATAAAAAATAATATTAATTGATTTTTATTTTAGTAGTTTTTTAAATAAATATATATTTTTTATTTTTTCAATTTCTCTCATCAAGAAAAATTAAAAAAAAAAAGAGATAAAATAAATTTATTAGAAAATTATGTTTTTTTATAAGATTAAAAAATTTCCGTCAAAATGGCTGGGTTATTATATGATTGTGTTGGATTAAATTAAATAATAAAGGAATTCACTTTGGGGGGCAAATGAAAAATCATTGATACGATTTTGCTTTCTGAATTGTTTTTTTAAGCATTCTTTCTATGTGGGATGCTGATAATTTGCATTGGAATGCCACTTCAAGGACCAATAATGGTGATTAATTAAATATTCTGAATGATTAATTAATAATGAAATGTTCTTGTCCTTTTTACATACTCATATCCTAGTAATATTATTTGCTTTGGTGTATTTGGGAAAAGAGATGTTTTTTTTTTATTTATTATTTTTACATTGGAGTTGTCGGGTAGGTTCGAATAGAAAAAATCAAGAGTTTTAACACACAAGTCTCAAGTTCGAACTTCCTTAATGATTAGTCTTAAGTATTAACATAAAAGTTGATAGGCATGCTTTTGAGGCATACATTTCATAAACTTTTCTAAACAATTCCAAGTTTTGTGAAAATTTCTTTCCCTAAATTTAATAATAATAATAAAAATATATTTATGTCTCAATTAAGTAAAATATGAGGTTCTTTCCTGATTTTGATATTCACTATTTGATCAAAATTTTATAATTTTTTTTGATCTTTAGTGAACTTGTTTTCAAATTAGATTTTTTTTAAATTATTTCATTAAGAAGAACCGAAGAAGTAAAAATTCTTAATGAAATGGTTAAAAAAGTTTATTAAGGAGGAAACGACTAAAAAATATCAACCCAAATTGTACTAATTTGGTGAAAGTCGAGCCCATTTCTAGCCATTTTTTCAATCAAATTTAAAATTGAGAAAAATATTTGGTGAATGATTAGAGATCTTCTTAGTCAAAACTTCATGATGTGAGGGTAAGTTGTTAAAATTCGTTATTAGTCTATAACCCCTGATTTGACATGCTATCTTGAATTTTCTACTGATGTCTTTGGAAATTCTAGCCTTTGTATCATTATCCTAACAGTTATGTGATGTAGCGATTGGGTTGCAATAATTAAAAGGGTGAAATACATTGACTTCCCTTGAGTTTTGAAATTTATAATAGATTTTTTTTTATTTTATACTGATCACCTTTGAGATTCTGGATTAATACACAAAATACTCCTGACGTTAATCGTTCGTTAGCAAGATTGATTGTCAATTTATAACGTCAGCTAAATAATAGTTGGAATACCATATATACCCTTCTATTTGACAAAGCTACTATATACTCCACAATAATGTTGATTAAATGATCAAAAAATAATAGTATTTTAGACATAAGGGCATTTAATTTAAGCACATGGACAACAAGTGATCGATTTTCATCACTATTTCAAACAGATTAGTAGCAAAAAGAATATAAATGATACAATTAAATGATTAATGAGTCAATATAATTTATTTTTTTGTCATTCAATCAATATATTTGTGGAATATATAGTAACTTTGTCAAAAAGAAGGGTATATATGATATTTTTCAACCACTATTTAGCTTACGTTATGAATTGACAGTCAATCTTGTTAACGAACGATTAACGTCAGGAATGTTTTGTGTATTAATTAGGAACCTGGTCAGTGTAAAATGAGAGGAATCTGTTATAAGTTTCAAACCTCAGGAGAGGTCATTATAATTTTTCAAACGTCAGAAGTACTTTTTGTATTAATTTGGGACTTCAGGGAAAGTCAGTGTAATTTACCCTAATTAAAAAGGAAAAATTCATGAAGAATTTTTTTAGGTCTTGTTGATTATACCATCTAAGAAAATATTCAAATTGATCAAACATTAATAATTGTATGATTGATTCATATTTTTTTCGTGAAAATAGATGACAAGTATAAATTTAAGGACAAACTGTAAAAAAGAAGTGATTTAATCAGATTATTATTAATATCCAATCAATATGATTGTTTTCATGACAACGCTACTTAATAAAATATAAAATAAACGGCTCGAATCATATTATTAGAACCTTTCCCAAATCAGATGTATGACACG
>BRYE01000007.1:5259102-5261602 GCA_030159115.1 Actinidia arguta var. hypoleuca
TATCTTTTTTTTTTTGTTATATTAAAGAAACTGGAACTATTTTTTTTCACTCTTTTCTGTCTTTTGTAAGTTTTTTTTTCCCGATGGTGTAGCTTTTAGAAACCTGTAGTCCCCGAATTTAGAGAAAAAAAATCTTTTAAATTCAAAATAACTAATTTAGATTCATTTAAATCTCCGTTTGGTTAGTCGGAGCTAGCAGAAAGACGTGCGTCGCACGGGAACAATCTATGAAATTGATAAATGAATTAGCAGACAACATAAATGATATTTGGAGTATTATCATAAATAGAGAAGAAAACTATAATCTTTAGCTGGTTCGATAAGAAATAAATCACAATTTTAAGAAAATCCACATTTCCAAGTGCAAAGTCACTTTATTTGTTTTCATGGAAAAAAAAAAGGCAAGTGAGAGGATTCAAGAATAATCAAAAAGGTTTAGAGAAAATCTAGAAAACAAGAAAAGAAAATGAGAGCAGAGTATTTACCCATAGACACGTTGCGGCCAAGGGCGGACGCACGTGTAAGACTATGAGGTCAATTGATCCCATTAAAAAAACAAATTACACTATAATTTTATAAAAAAATTATCATATTATCCTATAATTATATATAATTTTATGATTTTGAACCCACTGAACTAGTATGCTCTCTCTGCCCCTGGCTGCGGTTGTCCCCTGCTTAAAAACTCAGTGATAACCCTTTAGATCACCATGAATTTGTCGACTTGGATATCGAACTGTGTTCTTACCATGGTTGGTGTTTGGTGGCCGATTGGTGTAAGGATAAACATTTACTTGCTCAATGAGCGTCGCCTCCTCCCTAAAAGTCTTTGCCAGTTTGTAGAATACTCCCCAGGACCCCAGCGAAGGAGGTGCGGAAGAGGATTAGGGTTTATGGTAGAGGCGGTGGAAGTTGGGGGGCCGATACAGATTATGCATGGAGAGATGTAGGGTTTTCTTTTTTTCCTTTTTCAAGTTTTGTATTTGGGTAAATGACACTTTTCCACCTTAAAGTATGGACTTATTTTCACTTTGTCCCTTGAACTAATAATTTATCACATTATATTTTAACATGTTAATTTTTTTTAATTGAGTCCAATTCCTCAACATTGTCTAATTTATTGACAGAAAATGAAACCTGACGACCCGAACCCCTCCCCTTCTCCTTCCCCGTGGGTTAAGGGGTAAAGTCATAAAATTGTTTGTTTAAGGCCCAAAATGGTAATTAGTCAATACTTTAAGGAGGGAAAAAAATAATGACTTCATAGGTGTTACAATAAGAGAGAGAGAGAGAGAGAGATTATTTGATTCAATGTTGAATTAAGAAAATACATGTACGAGAGGCTCCTATTTATACAAAAGAAAATAGCCTAAATTAAGGTAATGTAATATTCTATATAATTACATAATACACACTAGATAAGAGGGGGAACAAACAATGATAGTGACTATTCTGTTCGATTGTAGAATTTCTCTAAATATCTTTAACATCTTCCTCAAACTCAAGGAGGTAAAGAGGTAACCAACTTGAGTTTGGAAACTAAGTTATGAAATTGTCTTGGTGGATGGGCCTTAGTGAATATGTTAGCAGTCTGATCAGATGAGGTAACAAAATAAGACGAACAGTGTCCTGAACAATATGTTGACCGATAAAGTGGCAATCAATATCGATATGCTTGGTGCAATCGTGGAAGGCATTGTGAGCAATTTGGATAGCACTGCAATTGTCGCAATACAATGTAGTGACAGTAGATTAGGTAACACCCACATCCTCAAGTAACCATCAAAGTCAAAGAAGTTCTTGAGTAGTATCAGCAATGGAACGATATTCAACTTCTGTACTAGACTTGGCCATCATAGTTTGCTTCTTACTATGCCAAGAGATAAGAGAATTGCTCTAAAAGAAATAGAAATTGGTAGTAAAACGACGATCAGTGCAGAATAATGAAGACTATGAAATAGAGTGCCCTTGACATAGCGAAGAATGCGAAGAATTGTAGCATAGTGAGTTGTTTGAGGAGAAGACAAATTGACTAAAAGGTGAACCACATAGATAATGTCAAGTCGAGAAACTGTGAGATATACTGCCAACCAATTGTCAATAAAAAAGTGGCATCACGAAGAGGAGTCCCCTCCAAAGGAGTGAGTGGGCGTTAAATTTTAGAGGAGTGGACGCAGTCTTGCAGTTAATTATTCCAGCATGACTAAGAAGATTAAAAACATATTTAGCTTGAGATAAATAATATCCATCAGAGTCTGAAGATATCTCCAAACCTACAAAATAGCTGAGAGAATCCAAGTCCTTCATCTCAAAATGGTTGCTAAGAAACTACTTGAATTTGGAAATGCCATCAAGATCATTAGTAGTGGGTATCATATCATTAACATATAAGAGAAGAAGAATAGTTGAAGAGAGTTGAATCATAAGGACAGGATGAAAAGCCAAAATCTATAATAGTTGTACTGAACTTGGCAAACCATGCACGAGGTGCTTGCTTTAA
>BRYE01000007.1:5319102-5324102 GCA_030159115.1 Actinidia arguta var. hypoleuca
GGGACTTTATACATTTAAAAAAAAAAAAACATAACTTATTTCAATAAGGGTAATTTTTATTTTATATTCTTCAACTTTTATCTAGATTTCACTTTCGGCCGTCACATTTTAATTTGAACGTATTTAACCCTAATTTTGAAGACAGTTTTAATATGAACCCTTTGTCCATATCCGTTAGAATGTATAGGCGAAAATAATTATGTGCCGTGCACATGACCTATACAGAGGGCAAAAATTATTTTTTAATTTTTTTGTTTTGAGGATAAAAATAATTTTTTTTTGTCTTTAGTAAACTTTAATCTAAATTAGATAATATATATATATATATTTGAACTCCTCTTGTAAAGAGAAACCAAAAAATTGAGAAAAAAGTGGCCGCTTCCTAGGCTTATGCCCAAGACCGGCTATGTGTCAATTCTATTTTCAATAGGAATTGGCAATCAAATTAGATTATTCCCATTATTCTCACATCATTTTGCCTTTTTTAGTGAATTTTTTTCAAATACTTTTTCTACATTTTTAGTTTGATTTAGACAAGAAGATACAGAAGAAATTAAATATAAAATGTCTTGAAACTACAAAAAAATAATATTAAAAGTAACAAAATATCAAAATTGAGACAAAGAATTCAAAAAGATGATTAAAAGTTGGGATCGAAATGGGGTGCATGGCCTCTTTGACTCTTTTTACAAAACACCAAAAAATTAGCTTCATGCCTCCCTCAACTTTTAAGTAATTTATTTTGCCTCTTAAAAAGAAAGACCCAATATTTTTCATGTAATATCAGGTGTTATGTAAAAGTTGGTATATATGTACCTATTTTATAATATATCAACAAACTAATGCTGTGTTAATTTGGATTAATAATTTAATGAGATAAAAGTTATACTAATCTAATGTTTTTCGAATGGGTGGATATCCTTTAATTTTTTATTTTCGTTCTCTTTTCCCCCATTATATCCTTGATTCAAATATATAGAGCCTAAAAGACCATTTTTATAATAATTTGGCTCGACAATACCAAAAAAAAGGAACATTCTAAAATAAAAGAAAAGTGTAATATTTTTAAATTACACTAACATCCCCTTAGGTTTTAAAAAAACACCAACGTTCCTTCTACTTTGTTTATCAGTATCAAATTCTCCATTTTGTTAATTGCCCTTACTGACAAGGACGGAAATTGCTCATATCAACTAAAAAAATTGTTTCATTAAATTCCAATTTGCCCTTTAAAAAATGTGTATAGAAAGAATTGCATTTACAACACTAATCGTAAAAGACAATTACACCATTGATTATCAAAATTAAAATACAAGTAGAATACCCATAAACTCGCAAGATATAACCTACTGGAGATGTCGCCAAACCTGCACCACCATCCAATCGACCAAAACACATTCAACCACCATCGCCACAAGCAATCATATCAAATATCACCATAAAATATGTAATCAAAACTAAATAAATTCAATTTCAAACATGAATGTATGTTTATAATATATATATATATATATATATAGGTCAATGGAGGGTGGAGGCACATTGTAGTGGGGTAAGGCTCTTGGGGCGGCACAGGGGTAGACTTAATTGGGGCGCCAGAGACTGGAATCAATTGTTTTTTTACAGAGGCTAAAGTTGGAATTGCCTAGGGATTTGGGGTAGCAAGAGGTGAAAATTGCTTTGGGGGTAGCGAAGGGTCGAATTGTGGAGGGTTTTGGGGTGGTGGGGAGGGGAGGGGGAAAGGGAAGGGGGGGATTTGGGTGGCAAAGAGTGGAATCAAAAGGGGATCTAGAGCGCGGGTGAAGATGTGGCGTTGGCATGAGGGTGAGGATGGAAAAGAGAAAAATCCAATGTGCGCGTGGTTTTTTTTA
This sequence comes from Actinidia arguta var. hypoleuca, assembly GCA_030159115.1. Lineage (NCBI taxonomy): Eukaryota > Viridiplantae > Streptophyta > Magnoliopsida > Ericales > Actinidiaceae > Actinidia > Actinidia arguta. The sequence goes on from BRYE01000007.1 coordinate 5,320,974, forward strand.
TATAAAAAGGAAGTTAATATGATGGTTTTATGAATGAGGCAAATGATCAGGTAAGGCTCCCCATCCTAAAAGCCGTCAAAATGAGGTGTCAAAACATTTATTGTAGGGGTAAGATTTAAAAACATCATATGTTAACACGTTCAATCGTCTAACAGGGTAGGTCAAAGTCATATCAGAATTTATAAGGAAAATGTCTATATTTACTAGAAATATCAGGGAGGTCAATTTAATTTACCCTCTTCCTAATTATTTTCCCTTTTCCTATCTCTTTCTTTACCCAACTTCCAAACAAACCCTAACCTTTGCTTTTTGTTAACGTAATTATATTTTTCAGGTACAATGCATGTATGCAGGATTTATTTGAGGGTACGGTTGGTGGGCCCAACTGAAGTACAAAGGAAGTGGTGTGGTGGGGGGACCATTAGTGTAGGGGTGGTGTGTTTCGCATTTTGAGATAAAGGCAAAGCGCGTGGGAATATTACCGCTAAAATGCGAGGCGCGTGGAGTTTGGAACTTCGCTCTCCCCAATTGTTACCGGCAACTTGCTGGACCAGCTGTTTTATTCCGTATTGTCCGTACAGAAAAGTCGGCGTATTTATTTCTTTTTTTTTTCGTAAATTAATTATTTGTACCTGCGATCATGCGGTCCCGAGCTTACATGAGACTTGCAACGTGTCGAGTGCTGATTGGGTTGGAGCAATTATAGCATAGTACGGGGCAACTTGTTGTGTTCGCGTTGAAATCCTCAACCACCCAAGGATATGATTAAAACTGTTCATCTAGCATAGCTCGTTAAGACATGAATCGGAACGGTTCAATGTGAAATAGTAATTTTACGGGTCCAAATCTCCACCTTATCGTTGTGTCTAACTAGATAGCAATCAATCCAACTGAGAAAAATGCTTATCTTCGGTCTCTTGAAAAAATAATGAATTGTCTAATTTGAGTATTTAAATAGTTCAATTTACAAGATTTGTCGACCAAATCATATATGTAATATATCAATCTTTTTAAAATGATGTGTAGATACACGTATTATCTAACACATATGATTATAAAATAAAAAATTCAAATTATCTTGATTATGTCTCGAACAATTAGCAAGTTAGACCATCCAAAAACATTAAAGGAATGAAGATGACTATAAAGCGACATGTTTTGTCAAACATTTATTAACCGAGCATCACACATCACCGTGATGAAGTAGAGTTTTGAATTTATTCGATATTCTTGGATAGAAAATACACTCCAAAGTGCAAAAGTATGTTGACTCATGTAAAATTTGAAAAACAGTGAATAGATATCTATAAAAGTGCATAAAAATATGTGTAAAATGTATAACCCGTGAAAAGTGATTTTTAAAATAGAGTTAATGTTGATTCTTAGGAGTAGAAAAAGATACTCGCAAAATGTGTATTGCCAATTTTGACAGAATACCTCACAAAGTTAAAACTAAAAAATGTGAAACCTTAATAAAGAAGGCACATAAGTATACTGTAAGTATAGTTTGTAACAAAGTAGTACTTTCCTAATAGTAGGCGACAATTTGTAAAGGCCCGATCATTACATTTTCATTAGGTGATTAGTACATTTTTTAGATGAATATTATAGATATATATATTATTATAGCACATGTGATTAATTAGCTTCATGATTATGGTAATATTTAATACATTTATAATACAAATCACAACTACGGTTGAATTTTAAATCTATCTCTCGCTATCTACAATTGAAATTCATTTGAGTTAATCCAGCGACTAAGATTTCACTTGAAATTATTATTTTTTGCCCAAAAATATCACTTCTTTCTTTTCAAAAGTATGGAGCCCACATAAGTTTTGATCTAATGGACAAAAAACATATAAAGTTGGCCATATTTTTTATCCATTTGATTATTTTTTAGTAGGATCCACAAAAAATAAAATAAAATACCCATTTATTTTCCTTTTATTTCTCCCAAACTAGTAATATATTTTTAAAATTATTATACTTTCTAACTTGTTTTTCATTTTGTAGTATTGTATTTCTTCGTATATAAATACAATGTATTTTTATTTTATGTTTATATTTTATCTATTTTCTAGATTATAAAACTCTAACGAGTACGTCTAAAATATAATTTTTTTTACATAGTTCATGTGGGCACGGGCAATTGCTAGTGATATTAATAAAACAAAAGGGCTGGGATTCTACCAAGTTGTGGGAAAAAATGGACAGATCCAATTTTGTTTTACGGCCGTACGTTACAAGATTTATTTTAATAATCAAAACCGTTCATTTTCTTAGATTTCAATGTATAGGTTATTTGTACAAAAATAGAAGCTTGATCCGATTATTGTAACTGTATATTATTACATTTATTTTTTAAACAAGTACGATTTTGAGAATACACTGTTCAATTAATTATATCAAAACAAGTTTGAAAAAACATAACACACGAGATTTATGACAAATACAACAATCTTCTTTGTGGTTTTAGAAACAGCATTGACATCTCTTATTATCAAAACTAACGTCAAGATTCCTTATAGAGCTAATTTTTGTGAAAAATAATAATTTTGTCATTTGATTTATGACTTCCAAAATATTTTTTCCAATACACACATTAAAATAAAAAAACATTTTAAAAAAATAAAAAGATTGATAAAAAATTAATTTTTAAGTATGTTTAGATTATGGATATTTAAAAGGTAAATTTTTTAGATTATTTTTTTTAATAAAATTATTGATAACAAAATTTTATTTATTTTAATGGGGTAATGAGAAAAAAGTAAAGCTCTTAAATAAAATGGTAAGTTTGTCATTTTTCACAAAAATTAGTTCGAACAAAAAATCTCGACACTACTTTCAAAATTAATACAGATTAATAATATTTTCAAAATTACAAGGGAGATAGTTATATTTGTCAAAAAAATTAAGAGAAATTAGTGAAATTTACCGCAAAAAAATTTTTTTACTAGAAAAAGTAGCTGTTTTTTTTTAAAAAAAAATTCCTTCAAATTTTAACAATTTTTACACTTTGCACCATGCGTTGCATTATCGATCGTCCAGCATGCCTCTATTTCTTTTTATTTATTCATTATGTTGATTAATGCAGGCTTTGTGCGTGTGGAGATGCACGTGTAA
>BRYE01000007.1:5336602-5339102 GCA_030159115.1 Actinidia arguta var. hypoleuca
TTCTCAAAGAAACTAATTCAAGTATATATAGTAAAGAATTTGGGCCCTCTTTGTACTCGGGTTTTGCACCTATCCTTCTTGGTCTCCAAGGGGATATCACCGCTAAATTCTCCATCTCATTGTCCAAAAGGTTCGCTATACCCAAATTCAGCTATAGTATGATCATAATTCTTAGCATTTCCATATGTTTTGAACTAATCATCACATGTTTTCAACTTTGCTTATTTTATAATAATGCCTAATGCCCTTGTCTATAACCACATCCATTTTGTCCTATTAGTAAGGAGAATAAGACACAAGGGAGGTCTATATTTTCACTGATTAACCAACTCATTTTTCCAATTATGTATTGTTATTGGTAGCCATCAAGCAAAGCCCTAAACTTTACTGTATTTGAATTTGGATTAAGAAATATTTTATGAATTCAAAAATCGATAATATAAGGTTCACTTGGTTATTTGATCACGCACATTCAATCGAATAATCTGAACCATTTATTTTGAATTTGAAAAGTTTTTCTTGGTCAAATTCGAAACAATAGCACTGCTATATTCCTTAAGACTGTGTTTGTATTAAGAATTTAGTAGAGAAAAAAAAATAAAAATAATAATAGATTCAACTGTTCAAATTTAATCTTTTTCTCCACAAATCATTTCCTAAATTGTTAATTCTAATATGGCCTAAATCTAATTTTATTCTACATGATCAAACAAGAAAGCTATTTGCCTTGCAATGATGAATACTTTACCATGAAGGAGGATGCTTGCCTTCTTATTGTGATTGAAATATGTAAGGGTAGAAATGTCATGTATGGCCTACTTTTGCAAGTTCTTTAATTTGTGGGGTAAGCTTTGACAATGAATGAAAACGGACAAGTTATAATTTATTCTTGCAGTTTGCCCCTAAATGCACGTAATTTTTTGATTTAAAAGAACACATGCATTCCCGCGAATCGGGCCGAAAACCATTAAAAATACGAAAATGATTATAGTAGATGAAAATACGAAAAGATTAGGGGTATGATATTTTTGTCAATCTTATTTATCTATCACGGATTCACGGCTTGTTCAATTCACAATTTCGTCCAAATTGTATAGCATCATAGGTTGTGCGTTGGCTTTTTAAGCACACGAGTTATGTTTTTAGGTCGAGTTATAGAGGACGAAATGCAATTTCTCTACTGAAAATATGCTCCACCAAGCTATAATAATATAAAAGGAGAACTGAGAACCTAGGGTTTGTTTGGAATTTATCATATTTTGAAAACACTTTTTGCATTTCGCAATTACCCCTATTTAATTACTTATGATAAGCACTTTTTAAGTTCTGAAATTACACCTTGCACTCACTTCAACTTTTGATATTCAATTCTGATAGCCATTATCTCAATTTTTACATTTTCCCTTCTCAATCTCCAATAAAACTGTTTATATTTTATTATAAACAATTAGGCTCCGTTTGGATAAGTGAATTTCAAATTTAAATACTTATCTCAAAATTCGTCAAGTGTGTTTGGATAACAAATAAGCCAAAGGATTTAAAATCAAGTGAATTCACCTCTTGAATTTCAAGTGCAAAATAAAGAAATTTTAAATAACTTTTAAATTAGTATTATTTAATAAATCCCTCCACATTCTCACTCATCTTAACTTCGCCTCTATCACTTCATCCTCCTCTATCTCTTTTCTCCCTCTCCCTCTCTCTCTCTCTCCTCTCCCTCCCTCCTTGCACTCTCTCTTTCACCAAAATATATTTTAATTGAAATTCATGAAATTGAAATCTTTTCAAAACAAACAAATGCATCCAAATGAAAATTTTGAAGTCTGTTGAGATTTGAAATATTTAAAAATTTGAAATCAATAAATTTAAAAATCACATATCCAAATATAGCCTTAAAAGCATTTGATTACTAAGCGATTTCATAGCACCCATAAAGTGCGCACGCTTTTTAGTTTAGTATGCTCCACATGTTTTGGTGTGCTATGGGTCATGATTCTACTGCCTCTCAGTTTTTCCAGCTCATAATAACTCACATATATTAAAGTAGATTGCTATGTACCGAATGATATGGATATTTGTGCAACTTTCATTTTAAGACATGTTTGTTTTGGAGATAAAAGTATTAGATTGGATTATAAATTTTGTGAGGTCATTAATATTATGTTTGTTGATTTCGTTTGAGGTTGGATATTTAATTCGATGAATTTGTAATTCATTAAATTGACTGAATTTGTAATACTATACACCCCCCATTATTACAAATTCAAGAGGTATGAATTAGGCCTAAAATTATTAAAGTACCTATAAAAAATTTAAAATTACTAAAATACGACTTTATGATTTATCCAAATAACTTTATTTTTAAATACGATTTTTTTTAACAATGATCATGTATATATAAAGCCATGCATTTGTTCAAATCTTATCACTTTAACATATACATTTTTACTCTCTCATCTTACTTTTCAAAGTTAAAAATAAACAAAAATAAATTTTATTT
>BRYE01000007.1:5574102-5576602 GCA_030159115.1 Actinidia arguta var. hypoleuca
AAATGATTTTGGAAATAGACCATCTATTTCTTGAAGACTAATACAATTAAATTATGTAGCTATAGTTTCCAAGCAATCTATTTTTTTGACAAATGATCTACAAAGTAATTTGTCTTTTCTTTTTTTCCATCTATTATTAACTGAAAAGTTTCAAAATAAACTTGCCTCGGATAACATAAGAAAGAAAAGAAAAGGTAAATAGAATTAAATGAAATCTAGAATTATGAATGCATCCTCAATTTTACAAATTTGTTGCACCTTATTGATTATTGGAGTTCCAAATTCATTGTGTAGCCAACTACTTTGTATGTGCAATTGAATGAGAAGGAAAACTATTCAGTTTTCGCATAATTATACTCCATTCTCTTGTATATTAGGGAGTCTTACATGTGAAATTTATTACGTAACCTACATTTTATGTGAGAGAAAAGATTTGTGAGTATTGCTCCTAAAGTCTTGAATGATTACTCGAATAAGCAAAAAGAATAAGATATGAAACTTAGATGCATTTATATATTCGGAATTGCTAAACACCGCCCTAATGGCGTTGGTTAGTGTGGGTTTTCGAAACATTATTGACAACCTTATACTGGATATAAGTGCACTGTCAGATTGTACTGAAATGCTTTTAATCAATTTTTGTACATATTCAGACACATCTTTTCATAAATATAGTATAGTCCGTCCTAATTAAGATTTTTAAAAAATCTAAGTAGAACAGGCCCCACTGTATTTTTGAGAAGATGTGTCTGGATGTATATAAAAAATGAGTGTGTTTATCATTTTGGTTTTCCAAATCTGAACCCCTAATACATTCACGAGTACACGTGTCCATTGTCAAAATCAACAATCCTTGGTCAAAGCATTCTTCGGACTTGTTTGGTTAGCTATCTTTTTTTTTTTTGAAAATTTTTAATTATTTTGATTTTTAATTTATTTTCATCTCTAGAAATTATTTTTCAATATTTGATCATTATTTTATACTTTTTCAATTCCTATTAACGAGATGAAGCTAAAAAGTTAAAAATTATATTCAAATTTGAAAAAAAATCCATTAAAGACTAAAAAAGCTAATTTTATTGAGTAAATTATTTTTCGTTGTTGTCTTTTGTGATTTTTTTTTCAAATTAGATAAAACAATTATATTTTCAAACTCATCTCATTAAGAGGAATAAAAGAAATATAAAATTTTGATCAAATCGTTAAAAAAGTTTATTGAAATTAAAAAAATTTAAAAACTAAAACAACTCATTAGGGGGGTTTAAAAGGCATTTGACTTAGATTTTTTAGTTGTGTTTTGGTTAAAAAAATTAATATCATTTATCCGTTTACCTTTTTTTGTCAAACATATGATTTTTTAGCCTAATTTTTCAAAGCTAGTTTAAATTAGATTTGTTTATAAACGTTACCTAGTAGCCGTTAATGATTTTTTACTAATTCATGACTACAAATCTAATTTATTCCCAAACAAGAAAACAAGAAAAAATAAAAATCACAAATTTGTTGCAACATTTAAAAAATATAAGGAAAAAAAAAAATCCTCCCTAAACTTTCACCCTAAGTGTCTCATATACACATGTTCTTTGAAAAATATCAATTAATCCCACGACTTTTTGAAATATTTAACAATTCTCCCCCCGATATTAACTCCCGTCAAATTAATGACAGAAATCACCTAAGTGATAGATTTTCTAGCCTAGCCTGTCCACATCAAATGATTTGAAGGAAAAATGAAAAATGAATTGATGTGGACAGGTTGGGCGAGTCTTACACGTGTGAAAATCTATCACTCGCACGTGTGGGATGAATATATACAAAGTCGATGAAAAATGAAAGGGAAAAAAGGGATTAAGGCTTCCAAATTGGATTTCTTTCTTTCTAATCACCAACAAATTAGTAAAATAAGGGTTTATATACTACAAATTACTAGCATTTCGCACAAAATAAAATAGTAAATCTTAATGTCTTGACGATTGAGAGGGAATGATCAATTTTTTTTCTAAAACGTTGACTTGGGGGGAGAATTGATAGATATTTTAAAATATCAAGAGTTTAATTGATATTTTTCAAATGACAAGTGCGTATAGAACATTTGAATGAAAGTTAGAGGAAATTTTATTTTTTTTCCAAAATATAAATAAATAAATAAAACTACCAAAGTAACACCGTGGGCAACCAGAACATCATCACAGACTCTCAACTATCTTACCTCTATACTCTGTTCTAGTGCCCACTCCCCATTTGAACTCCCAAAATGTGATGGGAGTAAAGTAGCAAGAAATAGAGGTCAAAGTTGTCATTTAGACAAAATAAGAGACAATACTGAATCATTTTGACAGGTAAATAAACATTTTGCGCTATATTTTACTAGTTTTTAAGCAACGACTTATGGGCCGTTGATAACACGACACTTATATATTTTGGGAGAGGATCGCCTGTCTCGAACTTCCTGTCCCAGCCTCCATTGGGTGACACATGTCCATTTGTAATTATTAATGAA
>BRYE01000007.1:5686602-5691602 GCA_030159115.1 Actinidia arguta var. hypoleuca
AAGCCCGCTCTGTTTTATCTCCTATTTCATGCTTCTATTTTTTTACATTGTATGTATATTTAAATTCATCAGAAGAAAAGAGTCGATGCAGAGGGAATAGAGAATCAAAAACCCAAAAAATACACAAAGTAGATTACAAGGCACTTGGTCTGAACATGCGCGCATTACCATGAATGTTGTATAAGGTTTGTTTCTTATTAGCGTTTTGACATGATATGATAGCAATTAGCAAGTGTTACTTTTGTGAATTTACGTACTAAAAAAAGTTAATTATTTTAGATTATTCTTCGATACTACAGAATGCCAATAGTATATACAATTTAAAAAATAAATAAATAAATAAAATATAAATATCTAAATATATTTAATGGTTAGGAGTCAACAAATGAATTGAGTAGACAAGCGTAGGAATCGAAAAGCTTTTGGGATCTGGCTCAAAAATTAAACATGCACTTCAAATCATAATCTCTCTTAATATGTAGCATCAACTCGGCCCAGTAAATCCCGACCCCTAGTGCATAGATAAAAGAACAATTTGTTATACTATTCAATTAGGTTCCTACTTAGTGAGTCAACCAATGAATACGAAAGCATGGCTCTTTCTTTGTGTCTTACGGATCCAAAGCCTCAAGTTAAAAACCCCTTTTTAGGTCATGGGATTTGGAAGAATGTCTCTTCCCAATGTTTGTACTGCGTGAGATACTCCTCCACCGTACACGCAGTGTGGTGAATCGGTGAATGGGATTAAGATCCATTAATTATTTAATGAGGGACAAAAACTCCAAACACCAAGAAAGCTCTTTTCCCCCGCGTGATAATTGGGATTGGGTCTCTACTAAAGATTCAATAATATAATCAGAATAATTTTTATTGGTTTTGTTGTAGAAAAAATTCATAGGGATTCAAGATGGATAATCACGTGATCGAATTATATTTCTCTTAAAAAATTGATAGAAAATATATAAATTTGAGAACAAATTGTAAAATAAATGCGAACAAATCATGTACTTAATCGATTTTCAATGAATCTGATTTTTTTATGGCGACTCAACTAATTGAGACATAGAATGAATGATTAGATCACACCATCAGTATTGCACAAACAGTATCGTGTTTTGTCGTGGTCACAACTAGGGATGGAAATTTTGTCCATACCCGAGGGGGGTCCAGCCGAACCAACTGTTTGGACATGGGCTTTAATCAATTTTTCACCTAATGGAGGCGAATATGGTAGGAGGGTTGAAATACCCGGTCGGGTATGGATAGGTATAGTTTAACTATCTCCATACCCGAAGTCGACCTGAATTATACCCGAACTCGATATATATATATATAAAAAAAAAAGTTAAGATGATGGAGGATGTAATGTATACAATTGTTTGAATTAATATTTTTTTATAATATGATATTATATAGCAACTAAATTGGAAATAGTTTGTAACATGTGATATATTAAAAAGTTTTGTATAAAATATGTTGGAACTATATATATATATATGCTAAATTTTGTATTTTGATGATTGAAATTTTAAAAAAAAATCTTATAAGATTCGGGTATTGAATATACCCAAGTATTCGGTATTTGAGCATTGAGGATGTGGATGGGGTGAAAATGAATTTCGGGTATAGATATAAAGAGGGGTCTCCCGACTCACACCTGGTTAGTTGTCATCCCTATTCACAACACCCCCAAATCTGTTCTCACACTAAGCAGATGAGAAAACAGGCACAAAAGAGTGAGAGAGAAAAAAAAAATAGATGATAATTAAAATTCGGTAAACAAAAGACGGTCTTAAATAAGACCCAGTTTGGAAATTTCGCCTAACTTTTTTTGTATTTTATACTTGCTCTGGTTTTTGAGTTTTTTTATTTTAAAAAAATTCATCTAATTTTGAAAAAATTAAATAAAGACCAAAAAAAAATTATTTGACAAATATCTAGACTTTTTTTTAATTTTAATTTTTTTTATATTTTTAGATTTCTATTGTCAAGAGGAACCAAAATAGTATATAGTTTCGATTAAACAGTGAATATGGAAAAATTAAAAAATCGAAACAACTAAATAACTAAAAAAACTAGGCTAAACGGAGCCCTAAATAACTTCTTTTTCCCCTGTTTTTAGCCATTTTGGGTGGGCAATTATAGTGAGAGAGTAAACAACCAACCAAGTGTTAATAGACGCGTTTTTTTATCCCAAACCATGCGATGAAATTGCTTCATTTATGATCTGAACAACAACACACACAGCCACTTCCATGGACTTTCTCACATTCTGTGGGTAAATATTATATATATATATATATATATATATATATATATATATATATATACGTATAGGTATATATATTTCTGAATACCGCTCTATTTGATTAGAGAAAAAATTATCGTTTAAAGTAAAATGGTAAAAAGTGAAGTGAAAAAAAAAGCGGAAAGAAAATTTATTTTCATGCATGCATCTATTTAAGATAAAAAAATTTGTAGGAAAATTATAGGAAAATTTTTCTAATTACAAAATTACCCATGAATGTGCGAAAAAGAGAATGAAATATAATTGATAAAATGGATAGTCAAATATTTGAGAACTTTCACTGGAAAATAATTTTTTCTTCCATCTTTGCAAGAAAGTAAAATCTGCTTTAGCATGATAATATGTATTGTAGAATAAAAGAATCTTTCTTGCACTTTCTACTATTATTATGCTAAACAAACACACACAAAAATAATAATAATAATTTTTTTTTCTATCCTGCATTTTTCACTAGGGATAGAATCAAAATTTTAACTCAAGGAAGCCAAATTAAGACAAGAAAATCTCAAACTACCGATAAAATTCCTTGAGAATACTCGTTAAGAATTTGGACAGAAAATGAACACGCGAAATTCACATGATCCTTTTTAGAGAGTAATTTTACTACTATTAATCCTCGTAATTTAGCCAAAGTATTACTTTGGTTCTTATAAACGGTTATGTGAATTTTGCATGATGCCTTTCTAGCTAAATTACTAACGAATATTGACGGAAAGACTAAACTGAAATTAAATTAAAACTATAAAATTCTAATTGCTCAAATCAAAACTATTAAGAATTAAAGTGCAACTTTGATCATAAACTACAGAACCATGGGTGAAGTTTACCCCAAAATGTACTTTACTTAGGATATTTAGCTATTTTGCCTGTAGGACCCATTTTTTTTTAAACTTTTCTTTAGTAGGTAGGACCTTTTGGAGATTTGTCATTATCTGCAGCTTCAAAGATCTGTTTCACTTGTTAAATACACATACTGGGTGCAGAGGTTGGAGCCAAAACTTGGCAGACTCTGTTCTGATATATATATATATATATATATATATATATATATATATATGAAGTTGAAGACAATGCATTTTGTGCATGCTCGTATGAGATGGAGTACACAAAAATATAAGTTCTAACTGAGTATGCATTCTACAAAATATACTGTCGCTACAAAATCTCACATATATATATATTTATATTTATTATTATTATTATCATTTTTTGAAGAAAAAAATTGCTTCACAACATGGTACTAATGAAAAAAAATGTACTTGCTTGTGAAATTTTTTTTAACAGGAATACTTGGGCCCAATTTAGCTTAGTTTTTCTTTTTTTAAAAGGTTTTTTAGCTATGTTGGTTGTCGAGATTTTTCGCCTTTAATAAATTTATTTATCGTTTGATCAAAATTTTATATTTTTTTTATTTTTCTTGACGAGAGGAATATGTAGAAATTTTGTTTAAATTTGAAAAATTTTACACTAAAGACAAAAAATTTAACTAATTTGTAGAGTAAAATTATTATTTTTGTTTGTATTGAACTTTTTTTGATTAGATGAAATTCTTCACATTTTCAAACTCCTATCGTCAAGAGAAATTAAAAAGATAAAAGATATTGATCAAACGGTTAAAAAAATTTATTAAAAACAAAAGAACTCGAAAACCAAACAACTGAAAAATGTCAAAAAAGAAACTAAACCAAAAGCCAAAAGGCCATAGGGGGTAAACAATAGAAGAAAAATGCAAAATAAAAAAACAGCTAAAATGTGATAAAATAAGAAAATAATAACATAAAAACAGTCAATTATTTTATTTAGTAATTTCTATTAATTTTTTTAATTAATTCTCTCCAAAATTATGTGAACCAAACACAGCACAAGAAAGTGACTGATCAAATGGACGGAAATCATTTAAATTAACGTTATAAAAATTGACAAAATCAAGTTTTATTAGCAAATATTTCTTCAATAATATGATCACCATCATCCAATCTGCCTAATAAATATAAATTGAGTCCTCATCTCGAGTTATAAAACCTCACAATCCCATAAAAAGTCTACCAATACCGCTCCAAAAAGCTCATGTGGTTTGGGTCATGTACAGATTACTCTTTCATATTTAAACATCGTCACAGAACTCTATGTACTCGGTGGATTAAAAGTACACCGTCTCATTTCTCATTCAAACTAACAACTAGTGTGCTTCACTCACCTATACAGAGAGTGAACCTTTTTTTTCTTCCTTTTTAAAAAAATATAAAAACTTCATTAATAATAAAGAAATTAAATACATGAATAAAACATACATGTGAAAAAGAACAACTAACAACAATATAGATTAACTACAAACTAGACTACTCCAAAAGAACATAAATAGAGACAATTATCCAAGAAAATTACCCAAAAGAACCAAGAGAGTGAATCTTCTTGTCAAAACAAAAATACCATCATAAACGCTTCAATTTTTTAAAAAAATGCCATTGAATTATTTTCTTCCTATCTTCTGATGTTTCCACCATTATACCCTTCCTCCTTTCTGGCCACCACCATCTCCCCCAATCTCTTCCTCTTATCCAGGGGCAGAGTAAGAATTTAGATTTTGTATGATTAAAATTGTCAGAACTTATGTTCAACAGAGTCAAATTTATAGAATTTAAGGCAAATTATTATTTTTTTGTGAGGTCAAAATTATAAAATTTATAGAATT
>BRYE01000007.1:5719102-5724102 GCA_030159115.1 Actinidia arguta var. hypoleuca
GTTGAAAGATAGAGGCTTTTGTTTTTTCTCAGCATTTTTCTTCTTCAAACAATCATTTAAATGTCTACAAAGGTGAGTTGTAACACCTGTAGCAGCAATGCCAAAACGTGTTTTAAAATGAATACAATCAACCTTCCTGGTACCATCCAGAAGAATCACTTCTTTCATGTCAAGCCAAACTTTTGAGGTTTGTTTTCTAGTCTTCCATTCGAATGGATTTCCCTGGTCTTCAACGTTGTCACCATCTTTATCATTGTTCTCAAAGTCAATAACATCATCCACATCAAGGGCACCATTCACCTCTTCGTTAAAGTTATCCGTTAGTGGATTATTTTTGACTGTTAAAAGGAAGAAAGTGGTGTAGACGAATCTTGTTCTGGAGAGGTGAGATGAAACTGTCTATTTGACATATATGGGAAAAACAAATATTGTTACCAAATATTCATTGCAAAAATATATGAATAACCTAACATTAGTTTTTCATGCAATACAAAAGTCTAGAATGTGCCAATGATTCTAATTAAACAATTGTCGAAATGTCCCACATCGCTCAGTTCTGGCCCCTCTGTGCGATCTAAAAGGCTTATGTTCTCCTCTCTTTAATACTTGGGTTTTAAGGAGGAAGATGGGTTGGACCTGATTAGTGGAATCAGAGCAATGTTGGGCCTGTCGTCAAGTGTGCCGAGTGTTTGGCTTGCTGTGGTCCGGGGGTGTTGAAATGTCCCAAATTGCCCAATTATGGCCCCTCTATGCGATCTATAAGGCTCATGTTTTCCTCTCCTTAACACCTGGATTTTAAAGAGTTGGATGGACTAGGCCTAACTAGTGGTATTAGAGCTAAGTTGGGTCTGTCGTCAAAAGTTGAGCCAGTTGTCAAGCGTGCCGAGTGTCCGACTGCTTTGGTTCAGGGTGTGTGTTGAAATGTCCCACATCGCCCAGTGCTGGTCCCTTTGTGCTGTCTATAAGGACCATACTTCTCTCATTTAAAAACCTGAGTTTTGAGGAGAAAGATGGGTTGGGCCTTACCAGTGGTATCAGAGCAAAGTTGAGCTTGTTGTCGAGCGTGCCGAGTGCTCGGCTGCTGTGGTCCAAGGAGTGTTGACATGTCTCACATCGCTCAATTCTGGCCTTCCTATACTGTTTATAAGACTCATATTCCCCTCTCCTTAACACTTGGGTTTTAAAGAGTTGGATGGGTTGTGTTTGACTAGTACAATAATAAAAGACACAGAAGAAAATTAAAAATTAAAAAATTAACTTCTAGGAAAAATAGGGTTTAATTTGTATATATGTGTGTATTTATATATAATGCACCAGTGGTTAGATATATGGTTTTTAGGTTATTAATGATCTAGATCTACAATGGCCAACGGGTTAAAGTGAAAGTACACAAACATAATTAGTATTTTTTGACCAAAAATATTAGGGCTTCATGAACTCTATCGAAGAAGAAGAACCATATAATGGGCTTTTTGATCAAAAAAAATTATGGTTCCATGAACTCTAGCGAAGAAAAAGAAGAAGAGGAGGAGACACCTCACTGCAGTGGTAGAGAGAAGACGATCTTCCGGTCTCAACCTTCACCACAATGAAGAAATGTCGTTGTCGTCTCACATTCCTAGAGAGTCGCTCTCTCTAGACTCTGGTGGTCGATGGGTAAGATTAAAAAAAAGAGGCGTAGAGATTTGGGAGAAAAATTATAAAACCCTATTTTTTTACTTATATACCCTTTGTTCACGAACACTATCGAGCTGAGCTATTATCGGATCTAGTTCGGCTCATTTATCAAACAAGCCTAAAATTGTGTCTCGAGCTTGTTCATTTAGTTAACGAACTGGACACGAATACGAACACGAATGAGCCCTTAGCGAGCCAAGCCTCGAGTTGTTCACGAACAACTTGGTTACCCGGGGGGATGGTATAGAACATACTTGGCCGAGAGGTGTAAAGTGGGTCTTCATCGAAGGCAAAGGCGGTGTGGGCAAGACCACATGTAGCTCCATTGTCTTGATTATTCTCTTTGGATCTCGGTCCTTTGTGCCTATCACCTCCACTGATCCGGTCTACAATCTCAACGATGTGTTTCAACCGGTTCACCAAAACCCCTACCCTAATCAATGGGTTCACCAATCTGTATGCCATTGTATTTATTTGGTTTCCATGCTTTGGCCTGTACTCAATTTGTTCAACTTATTGGCTTATTTGGGTTCTTCTTTTTGACAAATATTTGGGGGGTTTCAATTTTTTAATCCTCATTTTTTTGAGCAAATACTAGGCAGTTAATAAATTGTGGCAATGCCCAGTTAATCATTATTTGGTTTTATTGTCGCGTGTTCATGTGAAATTTTGATCTCATTTGTTAATTAGAAAAAGCATAATTAATTGGTTTAACAAGTCTTTCCTCTTGCTTTGTTCAACTTCTTGCCCTATTTGGGGTCTTCAATATGATGAATTTTGAGGGTTCAGTCCTCATTTTTGAGCAACTTCTTATATCTGCACACCATTTTAGAGAGTGAGCTGCAGATAGATGGCTTCAGGTCAGGACTCACCAGAATGCACCGTACAAAACATACTTGAGCAAGAGAGTCTTGACGGGTCTTCATCGGAGGTAAAGGCGGTGGGGTGTGGCAAGACCACATGTAGCTCCACTCTCTCGATTCTTCACTCTAGGATTCCATCCTCTGTTCTGATTATCTACACCGACCTGGCCCACAATCTCAGCAATGTGTTCCAACAGCGGTTCACAAAAAACCCTACTCTCGTCAACTGGTTCACCAAATTGTATGCCATGGTGTTGGTTTGATTATCATGCTCTTGCTTTCATTCAAGGTTTTTAGTCTTCATTTTCTGAGCGAGTAATGGGTCTTTAATTAATTTAGGCAGTTCACATTTTAGTAATTCTGTTTTTTTCTTTCAGGAAAAAATTATCGTTGGTTGTTCATGTGGAAATTTTGGTTCTCATTTGATTGTTGTTAATTCAATTTGCTCATTTTCCCTATCCACCAAGACACAAACCAAGCAAAGTATCATCATCAATCGACCTCTATTCTTTACTACACATGTACCTCTCCTCTCTCTCCTCGCTATGCTTTCTTTATCTTCAACTTTATTTTAGAGAGGTAGAGGGTGCTTTAGATAGATGGCTTCAGATCATGACTTGCGATAAGGGATGGTACATTACATACTGGAGCAAGAGAGTCTCAATCAGGTCTTCGTTGAAGGCAAAGGCGGTGTGCGCAAGACCACATGTTGCTCCATCCTCTCCATTCTTCTCTCTAGGGTTCAATTTTCTGTTCTCATTATCTCCACCGACCGGACCCACAATCTCAGCGATGCATTTCAACAATGGTTCACCAAAATTCGTACGCTTGTTAATGGGTTCACCAATTTGTATGCCATGGTGTTGATCTGATTATCACGCCAAAATCCCTACCCTCGTTAATGGGCTTTACCAATTGATTCAGCTCCTAGGTCTATTTGGCTCTTCTTTTTAATTAATTTGTGGGGATTTCAATGTTTTTAGTCCTCATATTTGCAGTGAATTTTGGGCATTTGATAAAACTAGGCATTAGCCAATTAAATCAAAATCATTGTGTTCTTTCATATTTATAGTTTTATTATCATATGTTTGTATGGAAATTTTGGTTCTCAGTTGTTAATTTGAATGTTGTTACTTGTGCTTGCACATTGTCTAGGTTAGAGCAACACACAGTATCTTAGTGTATTATTTGCCTTGTTCGTCACCATTATGGTACCCATTTGCTCTCTCGCTCTCTCTGTGTGTGGATAGGGGTTCATATGTTTTTTTTTTTTTTTTTTCTGGTTTTATTCATTGTACATAATATGCTTGTTCGGATTAAAATTACCCAAGGTTAAGTGATCTGGGTTCCATTTTTAATCAACAAGAGAAACGAAAATAATTAAGATACAATGTTATTTGCCAAGTTTGGGGGTTCAATTACTGTATAGCACAATTTTG
The DNA here is from genome assembly GCA_030159115.1 of Actinidia arguta var. hypoleuca. NCBI lineage: Eukaryota > Viridiplantae > Streptophyta > Magnoliopsida > Ericales > Actinidiaceae > Actinidia > Actinidia arguta. The sequence goes on from BRYE01000007.1 coordinate 5,723,082, forward strand.
AATAATTTCCACGAACAATTCGCCCTAGTTTTGGGGTTCAGTTAGTGGTTAGCATGATAATCAATAATTTCCATGAAAAAATCACCTGTTATATTCCTTGCTCGCACTTGTTGATGCTGTGTTTCTGTTTTTGTTTAGACAAAGACCAAGTCCTGGACCAAAAAAAGACTCTGTCACAGGGTTGCTGTCCATGTTTTTTGTTTGGAAGTGCTTGATAATTTTCCTGTTATGTCTTGATCTTTTCTGATTTTTGTTGGTTTTAATATTATGTAGTCTCCGTTCCCATGGTTTTGTTTGGTTCTTTAGGAGGTGGATCCTACTTTGGAGAATGAAGAGACACCTGGTGGCTCAGATGGAATGGATGGTCTTTTGTCCGACCTATCAAATGCAATTCCTGGAATTGACGAGGCTATGAGCTTTGCAGAAATGCTTAAGTAAGCACCATGGCTTATATTATTTGATTGTTCTTTGTAGACAGAAAGTATCTTTACAATCCTTGTTTCATACTGTAAGCTGGATTGAGACGGTCAACGACCAGCCAGTTTGTATTCAAAGCTTATGTGTGTGAACTGTGATGTTTTATTTCTTACTAAGTCAGTTGATGTTGTATGTGCAAAGGCGATACATAGAAGTGTTTTCTGACTTGCTCATTCATTGCGGGGCACTAGGGACTAGTGGGGGTTGTCTTGCCCCTTTTTGTAGTTTGGTCTTCCAGGAAGAGGTAGAGGACGTCTTGTTTGGATGGTAGGGGAATAGCGCAGGAGGAAGGCTTGCCTCCATGCATCACATTGCTTGATGCAGCTCATTTGGAGGGAGCACAATAGGAGAACATTCCAATGCGTGGAGAAACCTATTTATGTTTTTTTTTTTGCTGTTTTATATAGTTAAGGTTTTGGTAACAACACGCCTAATGTGAATGGGCCCACATATTTTTGTTGATTCTTTAGCCTTGTAAATAATCTTTTGTTTTTTTTGCTAGCATACTTGTTTCGGGGTTCTTGGAGATTATCATGACTCCGTC
>BRYE01000007.1:5784102-5791602 GCA_030159115.1 Actinidia arguta var. hypoleuca
CTTGGTAGCATCATGTGCTTTCAAGTCTTTGCCATTCCATAAATGATAGCAACAACTACAAATACAAAAGTAAAAAAGGAAATAGAATAAGAATCAATTACTCCCCCCTTGCCCTTCTGTCTTTAAATTTATTTTACGAGAAATGCTAAAATTTATTTTTAAGGCAGTCGATAATGTATAAAAAAATATAAAAAATATATAAAAATGTATTCAAAAATATATTAAAAATTATTTTTTTTTATCATTTTGTATTCTTTATCGACTGTCTTTAAGGCGGTGGATAGCATGAACTTTTTTCATAAACCTTTTTTAGCCTTGTTGGGATTCCTCTCACTCCAAATTTGTTTCTTCCTATATGTAGCCCTATTTGTGCCTCCTCTCCCAAAAAGCTTTCTGGATTTGTTTCCTAATTTGTAAGATTTGAGCCTTAGTTTCTAATTGTCTCTCTTTTATTTTATTTATTTATTTATTTATTTATTGGGTTTTAGATTCGTTTTCGTCGTTCACAGTTTATATACTCTTGTGGATTAGGAGTCAGTGATTTGGAGATCATGGTGAGAGGGAAGACTCAGATGAGGCGTATAGAGAATGCCACGAGCAGGCAAGTGACTTTCTCAAAGCGACGGAACGGGCTTTTGAAGAAGGCCTTTGAGCTATCGGTGCTTTGCGATGCCCAAGTCGCCCTCATCGTCTTCTCTCCTCGCGGAAAGCTCTACAAATTTGCTAGTTCAAGGTATGATTTTTGTTCATGTGTGTAAATATAGAATTTTATTTGTGTTCGATGTTGATTTTGTTCTATGTTTTTGTGTTGATTTTGGGTGTGATTGGTTTAAGAATAAAATGAATTGGAGATATGGATATTTACTATTTTCATTCTAGGGTTATGTGATCTTGGACAATCTCTCTCTCTCTCTCTCTCTCTCTCTCTCTCTCTCTCTCTTGTTGAATCAGATCTTGTTTGTGAGCAATTCATCTTTGTTTAATGAGCTCATGCATATATTTTGCTGTATGCTCTTTCTCTCTCTTGTTTTTTTGAGCTCATAAAAATAAATAGAAAAAAAAAGAAATAAAATATCATTTAATCCTCAATTTATTGCCTTTTTCTCTTCATTTTCATTGGAAAAAAAAAACAAATAGATCGTTTTTTTACATTCTAGTTCTATGTTTTTATGATAACTTGTAACATCTACATTGGTTGTGGCCAAGTTTTAGAAATACCAAAGCTAATTTTTGATTAGGTACCGTGTTAAAATTCTAAAAAATATAATTTTACCTCGATAGTGTAAAAATATTTAGTGATCCTGATATAATGTTGACGACTTGACAAGGATTTTCCCTAACCGAGGGGGAGAATTTTTGAGAAATCTACTTATAAACTGGCTTTTACTAGAGATTTGTTTTTGCAATAAATTAGATGCTCTTAGGTTTCATATTTTAGCACCATACCTTTCCTATATTCAGTTTAACTAGAATTTTTTTTAATTAATTTAGTTTAAAGCATCTCCAACGGCCCTAGCCAAAGCTATTATTAGAAAAAATCTCTCCACTGGTAGGCAAAACTCTTATTAAATTATAGCTTTGTTGAAACTTTTGTTGAATTTGGCACAACTTTTGAAAGTGAATTTAATGGTCAAGAATAGATATCACGAGATTTGATTTTACTTAAAATGGCATTGCAAAAGTGTAAGAACATTGTTATATTTTGGTATATCGGTAGCTTAAAATGACTAAAACCAAGGAAAATGCTCTTATACATGGAGTTCAAAATATGGCAAGTGCTATTGATTTCTGAAAGGTTTGTGAATGGCTAAAGGTCTAATCACATGGGATGACCTTTAGAGACAGATTTAAGGGTCAATTTTTGGTGAGTGTTATATACCCAGCTATTAAACTTATGTAGTGATAAGTCGTAGATTCGTACATTGACAGTTTTATGGACATACACTCTTTACATTACTTACAATTCACTTAAACTTGGAAGACACAACCACCAAGCTTTATGTTAAATACGTGAATAACTGGCAGTTAAAGAAATTCCAATTTGAGACCTAAAATTTCAACTACAAGTCCATTTCAACCAACCAAGCTCAGTGGTTGGTTCGTGAATGACTAAGTGGACACAGAAAATTAAACTCCAGTGGATGGTGAAGCAATGTGTCAATAAAGTGAAACACTGACATGGGGGAGTTGGTAAATGCTAATGATCTGTTGTGTTTTTATGCTTTATGCTTCCCAAAATATTATTCAATACCATTTCCAAAAACGCCCACTGGAAATTATTGGCGGAATTTTTGTACGGATTTTTAGCATTATGTTTAATTGGTGGGTGAACATTATTCTGGGATTTTGGGAATATACAACCATTAATTTCAGTGGCAAATCACACAGTGACTTGAAATATTTACACTTGAGTTGAGGTAAGAATTCAAGTCCTTATAAGTTGCAAAGCCTTTCCAAACAGCTCCTAATCACGAACTTGTGATTTGACAAATTTGAATTTGATGTCATGGCCTTAAAAGTAGGCCCTCAAATCTAGTACTAATGTAGAAATGAGTACATGTAGTAGAAGATAGAAAATTTGCAATCTTTTTGGTCTATTTGGTGATTTTTTATATTTTGAGAAGTTGTGTTAGATTGGTCAACACCGTATTTATTTTATCAGCAGATTGTTTAACACGTTAGATCCTTGTATCCATTCCTCTCTTCTTTTTCAAATTTAGTGCTTGAAGTTTTGTTTTGCATGTATATAATTTACCCGAAAGCAAAGTGATATGTGGTCATTTTCCGTTATTCCTTGTTAATGGAGATGAGCAGATATGGTATATCATCGCTAGTTGACTAAAACTGTAAGGGTTAATTAACTTATATACCAATTCGCTAGAAGTGAAGGGTGCAAATGTAAAATGCCGACGTGCAAAGTGTCATTTAACCCTTAAACAGTGTCCTCAAAAAAGAAAAGAAAAAGAAGATGCAAGTAAAATTTATCATAAATAGTAAAATTATCCTAATAACATAAAATTAGTCAAAAAACAAAACTGCATGAGAGAAAATTTCCTAGTGCTGAAACTGGCAAAAATTTAATACTAAATTGGCAAGATATATATAACCTAGGGGTTGAAACCTAAAATGGAAACTCACAAATCTCGCAAATTCAGTCATACCCCATCGTAATTTAAATCCCATGAACCCTATTTCCCAATGTAAACCAAATCCTACACGCAAAAAAAATAAACCCCTACACATGACCAACCCCTAAACGCGCAACCCCTCATTTATTGCCACCAAAACTCCAGTTGTTGTCGCCTCTATCACCACCGGAACACCGAAATTCCTGTTGTTTGGTATGTTTATATATAAACTATGTATTCCTTTACAGTTGGACATAACATGTGGTACTTTTAGAAAAATTAGGTGCCTTGAGCGATTATCGAATTCCTTCACTTAGAACCTCAGTTTTAGGATTATGCCTTTTCTAGAAAGATTTGCTTTGAGAACTTCTTGGCCAAAACAGATCTTATTATTTTGTTTCACAAAGGTTTTTTTTTCCTAAATTGTTTTTTTATCTTCCTAGAACCCATAAATTTGAGCTTAAACCAACTGTGCCAGTTTGGATGATTTTCTATTGTTCTTTATTTTAGGGAGATGGAATTTCTTTCTACATGCTTCCCTGCTTCACTCTTTCTTGCTAAATGTATTCCTCGTAGTTGCCAAAATATCGTAGCTGTTTTCCTTTCATTTTACCTTCAAAAATATATTCATTTCTAATCGTATCTTTCTTAATTCCTAGTTTTGCCACACTTCCACCTTAGCAATGTACTCGTTATTTCTTGATTTGGTATGTAGCATTGAGTAACACGAAGCACATCAAGCCATCATAGCTTGTATGACACGTAGAGGGAAATTTAGGAAAATGAAAATTACTAAGAACGGATAATAAAAGTCAGTACGTGTTGAAAATATGTGTTTATCATTACGATGGTGCAAAATAGACGTCTCTATTTCAAATTCATATTTCTTGCTCTTTTCACTCCTAAATCTTTTTTTTGACCATATGCCATCATGTTAACATTATGATTACATTTTTTTTGTAGAACAAAATAATTAGTTTTATTGATAAATGGGCAAAGTCTATAGTCTTGCAAACACGAAAATTCATCGATATTTTTCGTATCATAATATTAATATTTTCTTTACATCTTCTAAACTAACTAAGGTACCTTTTTACCTAACTAGATGAATTGTAATCAACAAAACCATGCTCTTGGAGGATTTGGTAGGCCTTATTGTTTATAGTTGGGAGTATAGTAGTTGTCACTTTTTAAAGTCACTTTAGGTTTTAGTTCTATAATTAGAAAGCAAGTCAATTAATGGAAACCAAAACTAGGGCATTATGGACCTATTAACACACTTTTTTAAATCACTTTAGGTTTTCGTTCAAAGATTAACAAACACGAAGCAAAATGGTAAAACCCTAATTTAGTTGAACAGTAAGCAAATCGCGAACACATAACAATACACGTCAATATCATTCATATTTTACTAAATCCTAATAACTCAAAATCTACCATTACAAAGTTGCTTAATATACCTTATTTCACATGTGAAGAAAATAGAATTGTGTGCTATTCAATGGTATAATTTGCTATCGAATGCATCAATATGCTGTGTGATAAATGAAAGGTTTTCTCACAATTCTACTCTTTTTTTTTGCTTTCTGCAATAGATTTTTTTTTCCATTAATAAATTTTTTCTTCTTTTGCTGATCAAGTTAGGTGTATGAAGTTATGGGGCACATTTTTTGAAAATTATGAGCCTAACGCAACCTGAAATGGTGAAATAAAATTTTAACATCATAACAAATATGAGTAAAACTCATTGAATAAATCTGACCCACGAGAATGTGCCTATGCTAAACCCGTATAATTTTGAAAAAATATAAAGCAGGAAGATATAAAATTAACAATTAAAGGTGTGTTTGGCAAACAATTTGAGAGTAAATTAACCATGGATTCCAAATTCTTTGTTTGAGGGGCAAAACATAATTTTGATCCTATGAATGAATCTATGTTTTTTATTTCTCATATAACTATGGAAGTTAGGTATTTATACATTTAGTTTATGCAATTAATAGCATTTGTGTGTGTTATTTTGCAACTGTTAGCTGCGAGTTATAAAAATTCAGCTCTTATATGTGTTCTCGACTGTAATCTAGACATTCGATCAGGACGAGTGAAATTGAATGAAAGAGTTCTAATTTTCTCCTCGAGTTCTCTTCCGAATTGGTTGAATTCACGATATCAACTTCTTTAGCAAAGTGGTACCAAAGGTAACCAACGATATTGGAAGTCTTGATAGATAGATCATGGGTTGTCAATCGTGTAAGAATATGGCCAAATACATGTTTCTGGCGCAAGAAGTTGATGTTCTCTAATTGCAAGAAAATAAGGATTATTTCGTCTTCTTACTTCAAAGCATGTGAATATATATATGCATTCAGAGAATTTGGATATATATATATATAAGATCTCCATATTCATCGAGTTCTCTAACGAAATTATTTCAATGGAAACCCTAGTGAATTCTAAATGAGAGAGGGTGGCGATTACGGCTTCTCCTTTGTTGCTTCCCTTCTATACCCTCTACAAATTCACAAATCGCGTAGTTTAAATTACTTGGTTGTTGATATTATGCAGTAGCGATGGGTTCTTTCAAACATATTCATCCACTCTTTACACTAATTTATCCTTGTGGTTTTGAGAAGTACTTTTGGGGCATTTTTTTTTTCTTTTGTTATTTGATTTTGTGACTAAAAGAGTGTAAAGAAGTAGTTGCAAAAAATATTCAAACTTTCAAATTCTTCAGCATGCAGGAGACGATACAACGTTATCGGAACCACAGAAAAGATGTTTCGATCGATAACTCTTTACGCGAACAACACTTGCAGGTTATTCATATCCCCCAATCTCTCTGTGTACATACTGTTGTTTTTTTTGGTATTTCGAAGTGAAAAGATCAATTTTTTTCACAACTATTGATTTTGGATGTTTGGAACTAGCAGCAGTTGAAGGAGGCGGCAATAGAGCTGACGAAAAAAATAGAGCTTCTTGAAGCATCGAAACGGTTTGACCCTTTTTTTTTTTGATCAGAAAAAAATATGTATATAAATATAAAAAACAGGACTATTGCTACAATCATAGCTAACTCCCTCCATCCCGTAAACACCAAAAGAAAATATTGGATTATATAGACATGTCAATTTTTGGTTTTATGGATTAGGAAACTATTTGGAGAAGGTTTGGGTTCGTGCACTTGTGAAGAATTGCAACAAATCAAACAACAGTTGGAGCGGAGCTTGAAGCGCATCCGCGAAAGAAAGGTTCGTTGTGGAGAACTGTAAAATTTCTCAAGATTTTGTTTATTTTGCATGCTGATTTTGTGGTGTTGTCTATGTTTCAGATGCAAGTTTTCAAGGAACAAATCGATCAACTTAAAGAAAAGGTTAGTTACGAAAAATGTGGGGATATTAGGCTCTAGGATAGTGACTTTCACACTCTGAACTGCACTATTTTTTTTCTTTATTACGTAAAAGTACCAAAATATCCCTGGTTATATATGTAATTTTGTTCAAATGTTTTATTTTTTGAATTATTTTTGTTCAAATATGTTGTAACTCTATTCCAATCTCACAAAATGTTTTAACTAAATATAAGGGGTATTTTGGTAATTTCATGTAATAAAAATCAACCTTTTCCCAATGATTTTCTTTTCTATTGGAAATTCATCCACAAATTCATGATCCGATCACAACCTTTTTTATCGGCCATCGAAGAAAATTTATCAGAGAGAAGCTAGAAAATAAATGTACAAAGAAGAAAGAAAAATAAAAGAAAGTTCAGAGCTTGAATTTTTCAAAAAAAATAAAAAATAAAATTCAATCAAATACACAATAACTTGTAATATATTTTCATTAATTATCTCACTAATTGATGTTTGTTGCATTTCTTTTTTCCTGCATTTAATTTATAGGAGAAAACCCTAGCAGCTGAAAATGCAATGCTGTGTGAGAAGGTGATTCTCTCATTCCCTTTCTTTGGACATTATTACCCTTCATTCTCTTATCCATATTCTACTTATCTATTAGTCACACCCTCAAAAACTAAAATAATTTTTTTTCAAAAAATACCTATTTATTTTTTTCTCATTTTCCCAGGGCGGCCCAGTACTTTTGGAGACCGAAAATCAATTTCAAATAAATTATTAATATAGAATACCTTTTTTTTTTCTTTTCATTTTGGTACCATTGGACCCTGTATGAATAACATATTTAGGAGTTTAGATAAGTAGGGCAAATTTTACTGAGTCCGTGTGGTTTAAGTTATGTACGGATAAATCCCTTCTCATTTGATTATCGGTACATAACCCCCACTAGTACTATGTGGAATAGCCCACATAACTTATAGACAACGACAAAAATCCATTTTTTCCTCCTGTTTATAACCA
>BRYE01000007.1:5796602-5804102 GCA_030159115.1 Actinidia arguta var. hypoleuca
CACAATATTTTGATACGTAGTTATGAAGCGGATATATATTTCAGGATATCTAAAAAAGAAAAAATGGACAAAGAAATTAGGTCGACGGATGGAGTAATTTCTATCATATCTTTTATTTTCATTTTCAAATACACCACTTTTCAAATAGTACCAACAGATCGACATTCTAAAAATCGCAAGATGGACCAGCAATTACGGAGAGAGAGAGAGAGAGAGAGAGTACCCTATTTGCAAAACGGGTTCATTATCGCATTCCATGGGATTGGAGTGCGAAGGGTGAATAGTTGCTATTTCCAGTTGACATGGAAGGGCTGTAAGACTTTGTTCCTCTGCCTATAGCTGAAACATACAATAATGATAAGAAGAAGAAATCAGCGAAAAAAAAATAAAATCTTGTAATTAATCTTAAAAGAACATGATTTAGGTTAATGAATACCGATGATAACTCTAGAGAAACCTTAAACTTGAGCAGCTTGTTCATGTCTCCAAGCTGACACTCCTATGAGTTTCGATCACCGTGGATCACGATCACAAAAAGACATAACATTAGGGCTGGCAGGGTGGGTTAAAATGATAGTTTCTATACATTTTGAAAAATTATTTAGTTGGCCCATGTAAGCTAATTTCGTCGACTAGGACAAAGTGGGTCTCGTGTCTCGTATTTTCACTTGTCCAAAAGTGGGGTGCTTTGTTCAAGTAGTGTCTAGCTCGAGAACCTATCGCTCAACATGTCACTCGAGCGAGATGTTGAGCACGTGCAATCGTTCTCAGAAAACAGGTCCACAGACCTTGATTGCTGCTCAACAACTCGCTCAAGCAGTAAGATGTTGAGCTGCCGCAACCTCAGCTTCTAACTTATCCCGTACGTCCAGGTCCTGAATACGATCCTGAGCTCATTCTCCAAATAACACTCAATAGCCTCCGAAAATAAGATTAGCCTCGTGAGGTTCGTCTAACAGTTTGGAGATTGCTCTCTTCTAAATTAAAAAAATCAAAACATATCAGGACTATGCTATTAATTCTCGAGTTGGGTCAGCTCACGTGGGTTTTTGCCCTAATTTTAATCGGGCTTCCTGCTAGTAAATGATGAAAATGGTCCCTAGATTAGTCGATCCTAGGGTAGGATGCCGAGTTATTGTTTTAATTGTATATAAGACTCTTTGTTTTACCTTCTATGAAATTGTAAATGTTATTGCCTTTCCTTAAAAAACCAAAATTGTCACTATTAATTTTGTGAAGAACCTGGTATTCTTCACACGTTAAATTCTAGATTTAAACAAATAGTCAGATCAGATCATTAGTTGTGGCATGATTCAATAAAATAACTCGATATCCAACCCAAGAACCGACTTATTAAATATTATGACTTTGGTTGGTTACCTTTCTCCTGAGCTCTTCCATTTGTTCTATCATTATCTGCGTCTGCATTCCAAATCCAATGAAATAGAGAATATCAAGAAGTGAGTTAAATGAAGGAAAATTAAGAAATTTCAAAACTTCCAATTTCTCAGTAGGCATGCAAGCCCACTTGAACATAGATATCAACACACTTGGACTACAATTCCAGAGCAACATTTAGAATTTCAAATTAAGTGCACATACAAAATCGTTTGTTTTGTTTAACAAAAATGTTTCTCTAACATTTTATCATTTTGTTTATTTAAGCATTCTTTGTATGCATTACTTATTTCTGTATCTCATATTGAAAAATCTAGAAAGTTGGTTTAATTCTTCTCCGTTTTCTAGTTTATATGCAGTCAACATCATATGAGCATTTGCATATTAATTCTCAGAGGTGGCTCGGCTAATAAATACGACATTGGTTTTGTGTTCAAAGAGTCGCCAGTTCGAGTTCATTTAAAAACGGTTTATTTGGCTGTTAAGTTCAAGGTCCCAGATTAGTCTCTCTCGAACCTAATTGGGCTATGGGGAAGTTATAAAAAAACAAAATGTGTGTTTGGATATAGATATAGATATAAGACAATCAAAACATTGATGAGCTGATGTAAAACCATGGACTAAGTTAGAGGTATAGAAGTGTCATTTGCCCTTCATTTTCTGTTTTTCAGTCTGTTGGCCACTATGAATTGAATCCAACTAAACCAAATTAAATTGATATCCATGAATAAATGCACACGTTATAATTGTAGACCACATCAAAGTGCAAAAGTATGGGATTTGTAAGTACATTTACCTTTCTTAGCCTAGTTTGCACAAGAGCTCCTTCTAGCTGTTTCTCAAGATTTTGCAAGTCTTTCAGACTCGGTGGTCCAAGATCTTCTCCAAGCAAGTGCCTTCAAACATTGTTCACCAATTTAATGTTAATTAAGTTTGTGATATATAATAATTCTATAATTGCCAGGCAAGTAAAATAACATGTTTCTTTCAATAGATTGTACAACTACACGCGATAAACTCCACCAAGAATGCATTAACTAGAAATGGTTTAACCTTTGTGTGCATTGAAGAGGTTCGTACGTTGCCTTCAACTTCGATACCTCCTGGTACCAGTTCTGCATCAACTCCAAACACAATTTTTAGTGCAAAATGAGTGAAACAATCAATTTACAAGTTACCAAAAAAATAAAAAATTGAGCAGATTCTTAATTTGGCTTGAAATAAATTATAAGGAGGAGCTCATAAAATGTGAAACCTATGTTTCACGTTCCACAGTGTTGTTTAGAGGATTAAAGCAGCTAAGTTGGTACCTTTTGAGAGTTTTGGTCATACTGCAAAGAAGAAACCGAAGCTTTTATAAGAAGTATTTTCTCATTTTGTTTTTCTAATGATTCATTTCTCATTAATTAGAGTACATAAATCTAAAACAAAAAATGCATATTCCCATTGAGCAAAAACTAGAATCTATTTTGAATCACTTAAACTTGACACATTTTTCATAATATATGCATTATAAATGTAAGATATTTTTTTTATAAATGCATATATCTAAACATATATATTCACATATTTCTTTTTAAATTTGCCCTAGATCTGCAAATTACTTCAATTCACCAGTATCTTTGTAACTACCGTTGTCATGCAAACTGAGCTACCTTCTCTGCAACATCCTTCCTTCCATTGTCTTTTGGGTACTGAAAATTCTATCAAAAGCTGAAAACTCTTATTTATCTATTGAATCATTGTCCTCATACACAAGCAATAAATCCCAATTTATTCAATAAATTTTACAAGTCAAACATATATGCTTTATATATCATGACAAAAACCATTATAACAAGTACAAACAAGAAGAGAGAGAGAACACACGGATAGATTGCTTCAAAAACTCTACTCTTGCACCAATTTGTGCTAAGTTTCTATAACACATGTAAGGCTGACATTTTGCAATTACTATTATTTTAATTTTTATGATACTTAGCAGGTCAGTGGTTATATAGTATGAATATTGAAAGGTTATGATCGAAGTTGAGTGAGAGAGAGAGAGAGAGAGAAATGGAAGCACAAATCAGTGAAGAAACAACAAGATCGAAGGATTCAAAGATATCAAGACAAAATCTCAATCTCTTTAACGTTGAAATCCCTTGAGAGAGAGAGGAATAAAATGGGAAACCCTAGATCTTGCACAAAGGTCAAAGAGGGGGAGGAGAGAGAGAAGGTTTTGGGGAAACAAACTGGTCAGGCATTCTCTGAGATCTTTGTGATGAGGTTTCAGACGATTGAAACGTGTCGATCTCTCATTAGCTGGACCACTACCAGAGAAATCAATCTGGAAAATCATGAGAAAGACAAAGAAACCCCAACATAGGGGAGAGAGAGAGAGAGAGAAAGCACTCTGATGAAAAACAAGCCTTGTTCTACAAAATTTCTGGAGACCTAATAAAGATCTGTACCTCCAAAAACCAAAAATATACTCACTAAAACATGAAAACATATAATAAACGAAGATACATACACACACACACACATGTAGAGAGAGAGAGAGAGAGAGAGCTCTTGATGAAAATCAAACCTTCTTCCACAAAATTTCTTGAGACCTAGTAGAGATCTATACCTCCAGAATCAAAAGTATATTCACCAAAACTTGAAATTATATGATGAATGAAGATAATTACGCACATATATCTATCTACATATATATGTAGAGAGAGAGAAAGAGGAGCACTCTCTGATGAAAATCAACCTTCTTCTGAGTACAAAATTTCTCAAGAATATTGAAGATATCCATGCCTCTAGAAACACAAACGAACATGAAATTATATGAGAAACGTAGATGCATACACACACATATACATACATATATATATATACACATACAGAGAGAGAGAGATTGCGCGCAGTCTGATCTGATGAAAATCAAATTTGTTCTACAGAATTTCCAGGGACTACTGAAGATCTACACATCCAGAAACAAAAACTAACATGAAATTACAGTAAATGTGGATCATATAGACACATATACACATGTAGAGAAAGAGAAGAATTAATACCCAGCGCTGCTGAACTCATAGAGCTTGCCGCGGCCGGAGAAGATGATCAGAGCGACCTTGGCATCGCAAAGCTCAGAGAGCTCGTAAGCTTTCTTCAGCAAACCATTCCTTCTTTTTGAGAACGTCACCTGACGATTGATCTTGTTCTCTATCCTCTTCAGCTCCACTCTTCCCCTCCCCATTCTCTCTCACTCTCTCTCTCTCAAACAGTCCCTTCTCTCAGTGCATAAGCGGAGTAGTATTGAGCAAGAACTGATGTATGTGCGTTTTTATGTTTATATATATTTGTCTCGTCCCTAGATATTTTTTTTGAAAATTTCTGTATTTTTGGGTAATTAATATAAAACTCATTGGTTTTCTAAAATTATCCCTTATAAATAGTCATAAATACTTTTGAAAGTGGGGAGATAGTGGTAATTTTGAAACCACTTTCTAAATTAGATTTTCAGGTATTGGTATTGTTGTAAATGCATTAATTCGAATCATTTTTGTATAGGATTTTTCATGAAATTTTTATTTGTATAATATTACTCAATTATGTATTGTGAAATGTTATTATTCGATAAATTTATTTACAGAATTATGCACTAGAATGATATATATTTTATTTTTTTTTACTAAAAAATCCTATTTAATCGGAAGGTTATTTAAAATGATAAGTTAAACACAATGCAACCACAATAATTATCTTGTATACGAAAAGTAATAGTATACACGCACAAAAAAAATAAGATGATGATTTTTATACTCCTTTTTTCTCTAATTACACTCCTTTTTTCTTTCTTTAATTATTAGATAAAATTACTCAAATGTCCTTGTTGGGTTTATAATTTCTCTCTTAGATATTATCAATTGCGTGTGACAAAATATAATTTTTTATGTATTTTATATTTTAAGAGTTTGAGTGATTAGTATGTGAATTCATCTTATGGTCAAAAAATTAAGTCAAAGCATAAGTATTGAAACCAAATGTACAAGTTAAGAGTTCATTTATGGAAGAATTCGTATTTGAAATTTCAAATTGGATTCGGAAAGAATTGGCCAATGAAGAAATTATGGAAAAAGAATGATTTTGGTAATAAGAAACACCTAAGAATATGTATGCAAAATGAACACATATTAGTGAACTAAACGAATCAAATGTGAACACTAGTGAACTGAACCAAACCGAACCGTAACTCATGAATAATCGATAACAAATAGTTCAGTTAAAAAGCACGGTTCGAACCAAAAAATCGTGCTTAATTTTTTTAACCGCGAACTGAACCTTAAGGTTCGGAACGATTCGATTGGTATCACAATTTAGTCAATTTTTTTGTTCACTCCTATTTATGATTTGATTCTTTCAATTCAGTAAGCAATAGAATTTAATAAACCAACCAATCACAAAAAGTAATGGGTAATTTTTATTCACTTTGAAAATAGGCAAACACAACTATACTCAAGCATATAAGGGTATATAAAAAAAAAAAAAAAAGCCCGTTTGGCCCAAAACTTTTGAGTTTAGGTGGACTTGAGCTGTATCATCGGTCTTCCACCAAAATTCGGGGCGGACCTCCCAAAATCCAATAAACCCACGCCACGCCCATCCCAAAGCCCAGTAGTTTACGGGCTTGGGCTTGGGCTTGGGCTCGGGCTTGAGCCTGTGGCGGGCAAGGGGCATTTTTTTTTGGATATTTGCATTAAAAAAAATAAAGGAAGGCGGTGTGGGTTCGACAGGATTTGGGTTCCAGCCCCTCAGCCCAAGCCCAACCCAAACACTTCATGTGGGCTCGGGTCCACATCAAACTTCCGGCAGGCTTTTGGTGACGAATTTCGGGCCGGGCTTTTTTTCCACCCTTACTCCATACCCTGCACCCAACAAGTTAGATGAATCCATCCACAGTGGCCTAATAAAGCCAGGCAAGCTGTGGTGGTGGTTGGGGTTTCCTTGTTAGGGAAGGTTTTGAAGGGAATTAAAAGGTTTTAAAATGGCCCTTTTTCCATTTTTAACCAAGCCTTCTTGATCATCTTAGCTTTCAGCCTTCAAAAGTGTGAGGCTATGCCCCTATTTTGTACCCAAAATGGGCCCATAAAAGTACACAGTTAAATAGGACTATTTTGGAATTTTCATAGTGGTTACCATATTTATTTAATTACCATATATAACACGACGCTATTAACACACATTTATATAGTTATGTATACAAACTCTTTTATACAAGGATAGTGTATTAGATATTTGGGGGGATATAAAGAGGGTCCACAGTTATGGTTTAACTTTTTTTTAGCTAATTTAACGGTTATGGTTTCTAATTTTTTTTCGTTGTTAATAAAAAAAATATATTATATGATCAAAATTTAAAGTTATCTAATTCGTTTCTCTTGGCGAAAAGAATTTAAATATATAATAATATAAATTAAATTTTAAAAAAAAAATCACTAAAGACAAAAACGAGCTCATTTTTGAGTAAAAAGAAATGAATATTCTTTTTGTTTCTAGTGAATTTCTTTCAAATTAGGTCAATTTTTTTATGTTTTTATATTGTTTTCTTGAAAATTTAGTGAAAAGAAATTAATATTCTTTTTGTTTCTTGTGAATTTCTTTCAAATTAGGTCAATTATTTTATGTTTTCATATTGTTTTCTTGAAAATTGAGAAATTATAAAATCCTGATCAAATGGTAAGGAAAATAATCGATGAAAATGAAAAATTAATTCTGAAATTAAAGTATCTAAATTTGATTGATAACGGGGTATACACCAATCAAGAAGAGAAATCTTCCCAAATCGCGGCAAAAAAGCATTATAAATTTCCGTCTTTCAGGATAAGCAATTCTAGTTTTTCATGATTATTCTAGTTTTTATTTTTTGGTCAATTTTTTTTGCTTTTTCGATTCGTTAGTAGAGTCAAAAATATTATGTTCATACAGAATTTGTATACAGAATGGCTAGTGGACTATTCACTTTGAATCAATACATCTATGAAATTGCTTCTGTCCGTAAAGAATCAAAGATGTCATTGTCACATTTTTTTAATCGTATTTTTTGTATAACTTTTCTATATAAATAGA
>BRYE01000007.1:5856602-5859102 GCA_030159115.1 Actinidia arguta var. hypoleuca
TAAAAAGTATAATGAATTTAAAAAAATATTGATAGTTTAGGAGAAATGAGGTGAAAATAAATAAGTATTTTAGTTTTTTTTATTTGAGTCCTACTAAAAAAATGATCCAATTGATAAAACATATGCCATATTTTAAAAAAAATTTAACCATTGGATCACAACTTATGTAAGCTCCCAAACTTTTAAAAAGGAAAAAATGATATTTTTGATTGAAGAAATAGTCTCGGTTGAAATTTGAGCCATTGGATTCACTCAAATAGATTTCAACCGTAGATAGCAAGAGATAAAATTGAGATTCAAAATGAGTTGTGTTTTATAGTGTAGATTTTGATAATCTCAACCGTAAATTTTGTAAAATCCGTTGTAAAAATTAAGACAATAAATCATGTTGATGAGTGTGACACATAAAATTTTAATTATTTATCTTAAAATAAATTAATATTGATTGACTATTGATTTATATCCGATTAATATAATTTTTTATAGTATTAAATTCATCAATTGGATCATTAAATTGGGTTTAAAATAGGAATAAAATATTTGTACAACACTGTGTAGTTCAAAATAAAATATTATTTTTTACTTTCTTCAAAAGGTGGCTGGACGTTTTAAAATAGGGTAAAATACAATGACTATCCCGGAGATTCAGAATTAATACACAAAGTATCTTTAATGTTTAAAAAATAACAGTAATCTTTCTTGAGGTTTGAAACTTATAACATATTTCTCCCATTTTATATTAACCACTCATGAAGTTCTGGGTTAATACACAAAGCACTTCTCATATCATATATGAGCAGTGGATAAATAATAAGGGTGCTTTGTGTATTAACATATAATCTCAGGGGTGATTAGTGTAAAATAGAGAAAATTTGTTATAAGTTTTAAATCTCGAGGGAGATCACTGTTACTTTTTAAACATCAAGAGTATTTTATGTATTAATTCTGAATCTCAGGGGTGATCAGTATATTTCACCCTATAAAATAATACCATTTCTTACTTGATTTCTTGAAGAAGGCAATAACATGTGAAATGGCAAAGCATTGAAGAAGCTTTAGAACACCAAGTGACCTTCGAGGAGTCAAAGAGCCCGACAATTTGAATGGATGGGCAGAATACCACTGATAGCCACCCACCTTATCGATCTATAATGCCTTCTTTTAAAGGCCCACCCATTGGGTCCGGATGACAATGGTAAGAGGCATATATTATCTGGTTGGGCCTTTTTATTGTTTAAATTAGGATGTTTATTGCAGTGGGTGTTTAATATATTTGAACTTATATTATAATTATTTATTTAAAAATATAAGTTAAAAAGTTTAGAATTTTTAAAAAATAGTTATTTCTTAGCTTTTATAAATTAATTTTGGACCAGAAACAGAAACAGAAGGCTGGAAGTTGTCCTGATACTCTGACATAACTTTTAAAGTAGAAAAAAAAAATTTATTGCCAAAATTTACTGTCAAACATGCACATTGTTACCCGTTTATGATAAATATATATATTTTTTATCTTGAAAGTTATGTAAAAATTTTTGTTATAGTTTTTGCTTTTGTTTATGGACAAAAACAACATAAAAATATTGATTTTGGAAAAAATCTATTTTGATACTTTTTATTTTTTATTTTTTAATAAATAATTTTAAAATAAATTCAAATACAACAAACACCCCCATTATTCCTGGTTATTGGGGCAAAATCCCCCAGTAGTTGCTAAAATATGTGTTATATGTTACTAGTGTTTTTTAAGTTTTAATTTTATTCATCTTATCTGTAAAGGGGTTTCTTTAAATTAAGTGGGTCCAGTGTTATATGTTACTCAGGTTTTTTAAGTTTTGAATTTTATTCATCTTATCTGTACAGGGGGTTATTTAAATTAAGTGGGTCCAATTCAAGCGATAGTCAATCTTCACATAAACATCTATTAAATATACTTATGGTCCAAAAGAATACATTTTATGTCACTTTAGTCTTTAAACTTTGAATTCTCTGTTAACTTCATTCTCGGACATTGTAAGACTAATATTTAAATGATATGAATCTTAAAGGGAATGGAAATGTGTTTTTCATTTCTATAATTCCCCAATTTCGAACATATTGAAATAGAAAAATTATTTCTAATTATCTACTCAAGTTGGAGTCATTTTCTTGACAACCGTATTTCTGAGTTAACATATACATTCTGATTGTCGTGCTTACTATTAAAAAATTATCTTTAAATTTTTTTTTATCATTATCTTAATAAAATTGTTGTGGAATCATATAACCTTTTTTTTTAAAAAAATAAAAAATTACTCCACCCCACCATGAATATAAAATTCACTTTACGAAGATTGAAAAATATATTACTGGTGAGTTAAGAAATGTAATTTTACATTGAGTGGGTACTTGTGAATTACATTCCTATTTCCTTTTCAATCATTCTAACCATTTACATGGATTTTCCATTTACTTGTAAAATACTACATGCTAAGAAACTATAATGGATGTTTTGAGTTAG
>BRYE01000007.1:5886602-5889102 GCA_030159115.1 Actinidia arguta var. hypoleuca
ACAAATGGATTACAAAGACGCCCATTTATAAAAGCATCTTAGAAAACCAAGACAATGAGAGAACATAAAAAAAATTTGGTGGCTTTCGTCATCCATTTTCTCGGCAACCAAACAGAACCAACACAAAACCAAACCAATACGACAAAAACAAAATCAGCATCAAACAAGTTAATCAATCAGAAATATATATATATATATAACAAAGATTCGGATTAACCTCTTGTATATATCGGCACCACTGGGACGCGGAAACTGGTAAGCAGAGTCCCTCAAGCCCACACTATAGCTCTTGATCGCAGCCATTTGTTCAGCCACAACCGATATTTCCAAAATCCTTTACACACCGAAACAAATCCTAAACAGCTTCAAACAAAAACTGATTTATGGATTATGAGAGTACATATGCGATGATTGTTTCAGTAAATTGTGATGGTAATCGTCGTAATAATGGCGAGAATCGATGTGAAAGTGGTGGTGGCGGCGGTGGTACGGCGGCCGGAGAGGAGGAGATCGAATGAGCTCAGGGTGGCGAGGCGGAGCATGGCAGCTGATTCAGGTGAGGGAGAAGAGGAGGAGGATGTTGGCGGCGGTGGATTGACGGCGATGAGAGATGCGATGTGTGCAGCAGAATGCGAGTTTTTTTAGGGTTTTTGGTGGGGTTCGGTGACCGGAGGAGTATAGTTTCTTCGTGCCAGTCTCGTGACAAGTGTTTTAAAAAGGGTGGTGGAGACCGGATAGACCTTTGTATAAGTTTTCTAGGTCCTGACTTATAGGATAAATTACATTCACTTCCCCCGAAGCTTATAACAATTTTAGAAACCCACCCTCCTTTTTATCAAATAGCACTAACCTCTCTTCTGTTTCATTCACTTTGTTATACCCTTCAAACCTCAGTTACTAATTCCTTCTATTTGATCACCAACACATGACAACCCTCCCCCCTCTCTCCACCATCACCTTCACCATGATTACTATAGAAGGCCATTGTCACTACACCAACCATATTTCTTTGTAACAATTGAAACCACAAAACCATCACTGAATAATCGAAATCACTATAGCTAAATAATCACTACCACCGCTCTCTTGATTAAAAACCAAAATCCTATTTGACACACCGCCCTGGGTAAACCTTGTAACATATGATCGCCCACCAAAATCTAACCATCTTTGCATGCTACACATCCTAACGCTTTGGTTGTCATTGTCGCTGAATTCAAGGAAATGGGTACATTTTAAAGGTAAACGGAGGTTGTGTTGTAGAGAATTTGTTGTGGCCAAAGGTTTTTTATGCTAGTGGACTAATGAGGTGGTGGCAGCGGTAGTGGGCTTTGGGGAAAGAGGGAAATGGGTGATAATTTTCATCGAAAGTGAGAGGATTACTTCTTTATAACTGTCCTAGACCCCTAAAGTTGGGGTGTTGAGAGGTTCGGTGGTATTGGAATTGTGCATGGTTAGAGGAGTTGTGGTTTGTGCGAGTTTGGGAAGGGTGGTGGTTTGATAGGAGGTGGAACATTGGGGAAATGGTTGGTGGTTTAAGGGTGATAAGGGAGTTATGGTGAGGTAAAAGGAATGGTGTTTTTTGGTTTAGTTATTGTTAAAATAATCCATGAGCCTAACTCAATCCTGAAAATCGGTTTACAAGGTGAGGGTTGTCTAAGGGTTTATAAGGAGGTACAGGGCTTCATATCCAGGTGATGTGAGATTTCACTCACACCCATCCTCACGCGAAGCGTGGAGATGTGAGGTAAGAGTGTGAGCTGAGTGGTCCAAGAGGTGTGAGACTTTACTCACGGCGAGAACGTGAGTTGAACGGTCCAAAAGAAAAAGGCCTTTCGGAACCTAGCTCTGATACCATGTTAGAAGAACCCATGGGCCTAACTCACCCCTGAAAATCGACTTGCAAGGTGAGGGTTGTCCAAGGACTTATAAGGAGGTATAAACTTTCGTATTTAGGCGATGTGGGACTTCACTCACAGTTATAATGGTTCAACATTTGACTAAGATCCATGAGTGAAAAAACTGATGTCACAAACTAGCTACTTGTTAGTCAATGTTGGGAATAATCTTTTAAATGGTTAAGAACCATGACTTTCTATTTTTAGGAGCCACCCACCTGTTCCCCCAAAAAACAATAATAAATAAATAAAATTTTCTTTATGACTTGTTAAATCCTTAAATGAAAAGTGAATAATAAATAAACAATGGTTAGTAAAAATTTAAAACCAACAAATAAAAAAGAAACATTTAAAAAAATATATAAAATAAATTTAAATATGAAAATGTTAAATATTATCTTTTAAATATTTTCATTTATTTTAAAGTATATTCAACATTTTTCTTTTTCCCTTCTAAGTTAGAAAATTATTAGAAAATAAAACTCTTATTTTTACATGGAAAATAATAAATTAGGAAATATGAAATTATTATGTTTTCTTTGTTTTCTTTTTCAAAATTATAAACAATTATTTTAGGGAAAAAAGAGGGGCCCAGCCCGAGC
>BRYE01000007.1:5891602-5894102 GCA_030159115.1 Actinidia arguta var. hypoleuca
TCATGTCATGAATTCGAATTCGTGTCTAAGCAAATGAATAAATAAGAGAGTTTAGGAGTATCCACGGATTGAATTGATTCGATTTTTAATAAAATCAAGGATCTAACTAAATTTTACAGTTTTTAAAAATTTTGAATCAATCTGATCTGTCCAAAACTTAGAACCAATCAAATCCTAATCTAAAAGAAACAGTTCGATTCCAGTTAAGAACCGCGGGTTTGATAAATAAATTATAAAATTTTTTACTAAACAATTACACACAAATGTATATACATAATAAATTTTCTACAAAATATCCACATATCCATTTTCTAAAATTCCTACTAAACTCCCATAGTTTGGACTCTTTATCTAGAAAGAGAGCTAGTATCACAAAACAGATCACACAAATCCATGAACTAGACCGCCTAAGTTGGTTTTCAAGATTTTGGAACCGAACTCAAAATCGTCTCCTAAAAAATCCGAACCAAACCGACCGATTCAGATCAGAGCAGAACATTTTTTTGATTCTACCGGATTTAGTGTTCCTATAACATTTTGGTTCTCCTAGCACGGATTATAGTGTTGTATTTGCGCATGTAAAAATTATTATATCCTAAGAGTTGGAGTATTTTTTAATATCTTTTTCTAGTTTTATTGAAAAAGAGAAGAAATCTCACTTACCCTCCCCAAAAAGAGAGAGAAACAAGACAGTCTACTGTCTAATAATTTGGAACAAACAAGTTTTTAAAATTTAAAATAAATAATTTAAATTCACTTTAACGTGAGAATTTCATGTGATCAAATAAATTTGAACTCGATCATTTTAAATTAAAATTTTTTTTTCTTAGTCCAAATTATTTAACCTTCATAGCTATACAGCAGTGTTGATAGCTCCACTGTGCGTGATTCATCTCTCTCTTCTCTCACACACAAGCTGAGTGATGGGGGTGAGGTGGAGATGACGAGAGAGAGAGAGAGAGAGAGAGAGAGAGATCAGGATTAGATGGATGTTCACACGTGGGTGGTGCAAAACACAAGGCAGTAGTGCTGCGGCGGTTAGTAAGACGTTGGTACTATATAGTAGACGTATTGTCTGTCACCGCATGTATGTTTTTTGCTTCACGCAAGCTTGCTCGCCACTCCACAGCTACTCCCACTTGTCGTGCCTTTAAAGTTTACACCCCTCTCTCTCTCTCTCTTAAAAGTTTTAGTTTTTGATTTCTGTTTATTTTAATAATTTTTTTAACAAAAATATTAGAGACAAAAAATAACTTATTTATTAAGTAAAAATAATTATTTTTATTAAATTATTTTTTAAATTATTTTTTATATTAATTTTCAGAATATTCTCATAAAGAAAAGTTGAAAAAATATGAGATTTTAAAAAAATAACAAAAAAAATCAGAAATAAATAGTCAAAACTCGGCCCAGCGAACAAAATTTACCGAGAAAAGTATAGGTAAAATTCATGTCGTCAAGAATTAAATCAAATATGTGAGATCACATATTGAATGATCAATCTATTAATAAATTAGAGAATAACACAGTAATTAATAATATAAATAATTGACACCAAAAAATGCAAAAATATGTACATATCTATATTATAAAACACAACTCATTTTGAATTTTAAATCTATTTCGTATATGAATACAATATATCTTTCTTCTAATATGTATACTTTATTTATTTTTTAGATTGTAAAACTCTAACGAGTACTCATAAGATGTGATTTTTTTTTTACATAGTGCCCATTAGACATGAGCAATTACTAATATATCACAAATCACACTACTAAAATATTTTTCGGAATCAAAATTTTGGCACATAACAATTGGGGACATAGAATTTGTTTTACAAAGAATACTCTAAATATCTATACTATATAACATAACTCATTTTGAATCTCAAATTTATTTTCTGATATCTATGGTTGAAATCCATTTGAGTAATCCAACAGTTGAAATTTCACTTGAGATTATTTTTTTCCTCTTAAAACTATCACTTTCTGCTTCTCAAATGTGTGGGGCCCATATAAATTTTGATATAATAGCCAAAAAATATTAAAATTTGACATATTTTTTATCCATTGGATCATTTTTAATGAACCCCCCTAAAAAACTAAAACACATTTATTTTTTTCTCATTTTATTTTTTTATATTTAATATTTTTTTATTTGATCAAGCTTTTATATTATATTAGTCTTTTGACGTTAAGATTTCAACTAAGGTTATTTTTTCTCAAAAAAAATATCATCTCCTTCTCTCTCAACCTATCACTTCCTATCTTTCTTTCTCTGTCAAGCAACCCATCAGTAGATTGTCATTTATAAGATATGATAAAACTCTAAAAAATACGCTCAATTTTTTTTTTTTAAATAATATTTATGTGCACAGATAATTATTAGTTACACCATACCATATGTAGTGTAATGTACGTGGCGAAGTTGATACATGTGATGTCAGCCACACAGCAAAGTACTTCAAAAATAAAATTAATTTCTATATTCTAAATGT
>BRYE01000007.1:5941602-5949102 GCA_030159115.1 Actinidia arguta var. hypoleuca
ATCAGAGGCAAGAGTGAGGTTGATACCAACATGGTATCAAATGTAAAAGACTCCTTAAGGGTTGATACAAATATGGTACCAAAATATAAGATTTTGATCCTATTATAGCTTTGGATAGCCATGCTAGCTAATGACCATTGGAAATCATCTAAGCTCATTATTCTGATCAAAATTAAGTCAATCAACGGAAAAAATTGCTATAATACTCAAGCTTCAGAGAGAGAGAGAGAGAGTTGAAGATGCAAAAGCACTGAAAATGGGATATACATTATCAACGGCAAGAGAGTGAGGCTTGGAATGAGATTTCTTAGGGTTTGATTGTGGAGCCTTTGAGGCAGGATTCTGAAGGGCATCCGGTGGCATGATCGACTGGAGTTGGGAGCTTTTCTTTTTCTTTCTCGGTATTTGATGTACAAACAGAAATGATTGGCGATGAATCATTAATAATTCTGAGACTGCCCATTTAAATACAAGGGAAAAAAAAAAGAAGAGGAAATCCCTCCCAATATCCATAGCTCATGTGATTTTCTCTCTCACTCAACCAAACATGATGGTGAGAGAACACAATCATTTCTTTTCTTTTCTCATCTACAAGAGATACTACAAATACAATCCTCATTTTTTTAGACATCAAGTTCACCAGATGGACTCTCAAAATTTTGAAAAATACATCACTAATCCATTCTTTTACCACCAAATAAACAAAAAGAGTTATGTTTCTCACCATTCCACCCCATCTCGCCTAATCGGTATCCAAAAGACAAGAAAAAGTTCCCTTTCTCTTCATTATTTAACATTTCTAACACTGCATAACAATGCAGACGACAATCCACAATTACGAATATAAACGTATATATACATATGCATAACTATGTATATAAAACACAATTTGGAGTTGTTAGGATGGCAAGACTCTCACTCTCTCTCTCTATCTCTCTCGGCGATTTGGCGATAAACTAGAGAACTGATCTAGAGATTCTGTCACCATTTTAGTTGGATTCCTTCAAATCTTTGATTATTTATTTTTTGGGCAAGATTTTGATGTTGTTTTTCCAGTGTTGAGAACGTTATCTGTTTCTTCGTTGAGATGCAATTCTCGGCATAGTCCTGAGCTCCGATCGAAGTTCTAAATCCCATTCTACTCATTCGAAGAATGATTATGGCTACGGGTGTAAAAATGTCCCACCGGCATGAAGTCCGCCCGAAGCCTAAACCTAAAAGCCTACCCAAAGCTTGAATAGGCCCGAGCCTGACCCCCGCCCAAAGTGTTTGGACTGGGCTTGGACCTCGGGTCTAGAGCCCGAAGCCTGCCCGAATTGCTCCCCCCATCTACCCGAAGCCCGACCCAATCATTAAACTTTTTTTCTTTACTCTTCAAAAAACTATTATTATGATTATAAAAGTAGAAAATGTTTACTATTTTTACATTTATTATTATTATTACATGCTTTCAATTACAATTTGAAATTTAAATTAAATGTTTTCAATTATGTATAAAGCTTTTATTATGAATCTATGATAATTCAATAAATCCTTAACTCTTTTTTTTATAGTAGGATAAAAAATAAAATTTTGTTTCCTTTCCCTCCTTGGTCCTTCCTTTATTATTATTTTTTTTCTATTTCCAATCCAAAGCAATTGCTAAAAAAAAAACCAAACTCCAAAGGAGGTTACCATACCACCAAGAAAGCTAATAAAATACAACTAATGATGATAGGTTAGTAAATCAAAACTCAAGAACAAATCCATCTTTTCAATTTTTTGTTTCTTCCTTTTCTTGAAAAAAAAAAAAGAATAGACCAATTCTTCCAAAAAAAAAGATTGGATCCTCATCACATCAGATTAGGAAGAAAAATATGGATCATACTCTCCATAATCGTCTTCGCCACAATTGATCTGCTACACATCATATAGATAATCGGGTTGTGGCCAGAATTATTTTGGTGTGGGATTCCTGGAGGTTTGCAATTCAAGTTGTCTACAGTTCTGATCAGTTCATAGTGGCTAAAGCTGGGGGTAGTGGGAGGGGTTCCTTTCCGTGTTGTTAGAGGCGCAGCAAAACACGAGGAGAGGCGCGACAAAGGCGCGCAAGCATCTGTCAAATGACTTAATTTTTTTATTTTTTTCTGATTTTTTATTCTTCTAAGTTTTTTCTCTAATTTATATTTTTTTTAGTTACTATTTTTTAATTCTTTTCTTTTCTTTTTATATTTTTTTATCTAATTTTATATTTTTTGTAACAAAGTAGTTACTGTGATAAGAAAAAGTTACTAAATGTTCTTGTGAATAAATGAATTGTTTAAAGAGTAGTTGTATAAATTGTAAAAGTAAACTTAAAAAAAATTATTGAATTAATTGAATTGTAAGTTGTAAAATAGTGGTCATCATAAATTTTTATTGTAAATAGTAGTTGAAGAATTGTAATTACTTCACAAAATTCAATATTTTTGTGCTTATAACTTGTGAATTGCAATTGGCCTATGTTTCAACTTTGAACTAGCTGTCTATATTAATTTTTCTTTTTTCTGTTGATAAGGCGCGCGCCTCACCTCATGCCTAAGCAGTGTTCTTAGAGGCGCGCGCCTCACTCGGCGCCTCAAGGTGGGTGAGGCGCAACCACTTCGATGAGGCACGCACCTCATACGATTCTCAGATCTGCTCGTTGTCGAAACTCAGATCTGATGCCATCGCTGATCTGATCGTCGTTGTCGCACGAAGGAAAGCGTCGCTCCTCTCTCTCTTCTCAGTCTCTCTTCTTTCTCTCTTCTTTTTCTTTTTTTAGTCTCTCACAGAAGTACTGCACAGAACTTCTCTAATTTTTTTTTTACCTTCTGTTTTTATTTTTTTATTTTTATATTATTATTTATTATTTGTTTGTTTTATATAATTTTGTTTTTGTTATTATTTGTATGATGATTGGATGATTTACTACTTTAAATTTTTTGGTTATATTTTATAAGACATTTGTAATTTGCTACTTTAATGAATTGCGTCTTATCTCATTAATCAAACATATATTATATTTTTTTATATTGATAATGTGTGCCTCGCTTCGATAAGGCACGCGCCTCGTACCTTTAATAACACTGCTCCTGAGGCCCTATAGAATTTTGCGCCTCTAGCCTTTAAAAACTCTAGTTTCAATATTTCTATTGTTTATGGTTTCAATAGAGTTAATAAAAGGAGGAGTTTGGGGGTCTCGGGTTTGGCCCTTAAAAGGATTGGAACAAGGCTGCTATGCTTAGGCATTTGTGGGTTATAAGGAAGAAAGCTGGTTTGCTCTGGGTTAAATGGGTAAATTCCTATATGATAAGAACTAAATGCTTGTGGCATACGAATATTCCTATGAATTCCTCTTGGACAATGAGGAAAATTTTCAAGTTAAGATCTTTGGATCAGCCTCCAAATCGGTTGTGAGTAATGGATTATTGCTGGACAACTGGCACCCTCTGGGGCGCCCTTATTTAAGAAGTTTGGGGAGAGGGTGGTCTACAATTTGGGCAGGTTTCTTATAGCTAAAGTTGCTAATATCATTCATATGGGGGCTTGGAATTGGCCAAAAGGCAGGAACAGGGTAACATTGGAAATAATGGCACAAACTCCAGATTCCTCCTTTCTCCCTGAAATTGACAAGGCCAGGGTGGTTTGGGTTCCCTCTGTCAATGGTAAGTTTTATGTTAAAATAGCTTGGAAGGCTATTAGAATTGCTCAACCTAAGGTCCCCTGGTATCATCTGATTTGGTTTAGCCATAATGTTCCTAGGTGGCCTTTTATATTGTGGCTTGCTGTGCTAGGCAGGTTGGCTACTAAAGATAGATTGCCAATATGGGGGGTTTGTAATAATAGAGATTGTGCAATGTGTGGGACTGGCCTGGAATCACATAATCATGTATTCTTTATCTGCAGCTTCTCTTCTAATTTGTGGCAGCATGTTTTGGGGCTGAATGGTTTCAGGAGGGGTTCCATGAATTGGGATGATAAGATTGCCTGAGCTATTCAGAACTCCCCTAGGAGTACTTTAAAATACTTCTTAAGCTCTCCTTGGCTGCTTGTGTTTACCATCTATGGTGTGAAAGAAACTTTAGAATCTTTCGACATAAGTCTCTGGAGCTTCCATGGTTATATCCAAGATTGTTTCGGATGTCAGAACTCAGATTCACACATGAGAAATGCTTCCTAAGGTCCATATCGTGTAGTAGGTGGCAAATGTTTCTAAGGTCCATAGGTCTTAATGTGATTGCTAATGTAGTGTGATTCTGGGGTGGCTGGAGGTTTAGTTCTTCTTGGCTTGTATGTTGGTTGAGTTCCCTCTTTTGTTTATAGCTTTTGCTTTGGTTCAATGAAAATTTAAGTTCCCTACAGAGAGGGAGAGAGTTGAAAAATGTAGAAGCCCTAGAAATAGAAATGGGTTTGCCTTATCGAAGGCAAGAATGAGGATGGGAGCAAGATTTCTTAGAGGTTGATACTAATATATTAACAAAATGTAACATTTTCGACACTACGTATATGTTTATGTGTATGGTCTAAGCTCGTTAATTCTTATCAAAATTAGTCAATCAGCTGAGAAAATCAGATGGATTTCATTGTTCTAACCTTAACATTTCACTACCATTCATACCAAGAAAGAGAGTTGAAAAAATGGAGCGCTAGAAAAAAGTTGAACCGAACAACATCAACTAAAGGAGCTGAATCAATTGTTCTACCTCCACATTTCACAATTCTACATATTGATAAAAACCCTTGGTAGAGTTCACTCTTGAAAACCAGCTTGCAAGGGAACCGTGCCCAAGAACTTGTATTCAAGTGCTCAGACCCTCTTTTAATCAATGTGTAAGGATGGTAACACACATATACAAGTGTATATGACTATGAATCTCAATTTTCTTCGAAAAAATTCAAATCAATGGGAATTGAGACAAATATTATCAAATCAATGGAAAACTGCCCAATAGCTCAGACCCAGTTTTAACTGATGAAGACTTATATTTGAGTGTTCAAACCCACTTATAATCACGGGTTTAAGAAGCTTAAATCACATATAGGCGAGTATATGAATATGAATCTCTTCTTTCTTCAGGAAATTTCAAATCAATGGGAAGTGAGACAAACATCATCAAATCAATGGAAAACTTTAAACCTGGCAAGGGTGCCCAAGAGCTCAGACCCACTTTTTAACGGATGAAAAATGGCTTGCAAAGACCGTGTGCCCAAGAATTTATAATTGAGTGTTCAGGCCCACTTTTAATCACGGGTTTAAGAATCGTAATTCACATATAGGCGTGTATATGTATATGTATATGTATATGAATATGAATCTCTTCTTTCTTCGGGAAATTTCAAATCAATGGGAAGTGAGAAAAACAATTATCAAATC
This sequence comes from Actinidia arguta var. hypoleuca, assembly GCA_030159115.1. NCBI lineage: Eukaryota > Viridiplantae > Streptophyta > Magnoliopsida > Ericales > Actinidiaceae > Actinidia > Actinidia arguta. Next base: position 5,946,977 of record BRYE01000007.1, read on the forward strand.
AATGAAAAGCTTTAAGCTGGAAAGGATGCCCAAGAGCTCAGACCCACTTTTAACTGACACTGGATTAATGATCGCTTGTCTATATGAATACATCTGTATATAGACACACGCAAATATGTAGAAGACCTACAAATTTGAAATGGGGGTAATACCTTATCGGCGGCGGCATGAGAGAGAGGCTTGGGATGCGATTTCCGAGGGTTTGATTGCTTTGGAGCAGGCTTCTGAATGGCGTCGGGAGGCGCAATCGATTGGACTTGAGAGGTTTGCTTGCGGAAGTAGTTGGCGAACACGGCCGCCGCGATCAGAGCTCCGACCACAACGGAGACCACCGCCACCGGAACAACCGAGTCCATGTGTTGTTGATTGTCTATTCAAGTAAATAATGGAGTCGTGTAAGAGTGAGTGATCTTCGAGGTTCGGAGCTAGGTTTTTAGTTGGCGAAGATGATCCGATATGATAATGACTTTCAGTGGTTAGATCGGAAGTTTCCGTAACTATATAAGGTACTGTTAGTTAATACGTGGCAGCTAGTGAACTTTTCTTAGGTATAAAAAAATGTGACTTTGTTTGTAAGGCATTTAAAAAAAATTAAATAACAAAATAAACTCTACAATTTTAATTGTAGCAAATTAAACTTTATAATTTAATTCGTTTACAATTAAAGTCATTCGTCAATGGCAATCTCGATCCATTTAAGGTTGACAAAATCAACTGATTACCACTAAAAAAATTAAAAAACAACAACGTTTATTTTTCTCATTCTATGTTTTATTTAAAAGATGCAAGTTACTTTGGTTAATGATTGTAAGTTTAAATTGTATACATCAAATATGACTGGAGAGAATATCTTATAGTTAATTAGGGTTTTAAAAAAGGAAAACATCAAACAACGTTGTTTTTCATAAATATTTTTTTATTTTTGTCATAGTAATTTACTTTTCTAATTCATCTTAAAACGAGAAATTAGAAGGAAAAAAAAAAACGACCTAATTTTTTTTTTTTGGGGTGGGTGGGGTGGGGGGAGGGTAGGAACTACTCTCACAAACAAAGAATACATGAATTGAAAAAGTAAAATAGAGAAGAAAATATAAAAAAAGTTTACCACACAAATTGTTTAAAATATAATGAAAAAAAAAATATTTAAAACTAACTCACAAGTTTGGTTGACTTTCTAAGTTATTTGCTTTTTGTAGTAACATTAGCATTTGTACGATGAAATGAATGTTGATCCTTGATTGTTAATGTTAACAAACAACATTCCTAGTTTGTCAATCCCTCCCTAGTTCGCCTTCTCTCTCCATTCTCCCCGTTTCTCTTGGTTCACCCCTCCTTCTTGGGTGACGTTCGTTTGAATCTCTGTCACTAGTTTAGTGTGGAGATACTGAAAAAACTCCACATGTTTGACTTCAAATGTGTAATTCTGACACAACTACCATTCTATCGGTACAGTAAAATCAAGCATTGTCGATATGTATAAATCCAGTTGACTAAACAGCGGCTTGGATCAGAGGTTCCATAGATTAAGTTTTTGTTAGTAGTGGTGTTTTGAGAATTTGTCGGTGGTGGTTGTTTCAAGTGAGTTTCTACTATGTCAGTGGAGGACGAACTATCATGGATATTGCGAGCAAATGCTGAATGAACCACGATGATTTGAATGGACGATGAAGCTATCATCTGGAGGTGGTCAACTAGGGTTCGTTTTGTGGGATCATGTCAATGTTGGGGATCGCCATCACTCGTGGTGTTGGCATAGAAAAAGGTTGGTAAACAGTGAAAGTGTAGATTGGGCACAACAACAAGGAACAACGAGGGTGAGGGTGAGGGTGAGGGTGGAGGAGGGCTGGCGAGTCTAACACCAATATGTTTGGCAACATGGTTTATTTGTGGTACTCATTGCATTTGTTTGGTGTGAAATCTATTCAGAGATGTAAGTTTGAACAATGACCTTGATTCATGTTTGATTTCCAAGGGAATGGAGGATGTGGGGCGAAGACAAAAATGAGGGGTCATTGCCAGTTGGGGAGGGATGGAGTTGTCCAGGGTTAGGGTTAGAGCTTGAAAGGGGGCGTTCTTGGGATTATAAAGGTGTATTGAGGCGGATGTGGGATGAAGACAAAAGTGGG
>BRYE01000007.1:6003258-6005758 GCA_030159115.1 Actinidia arguta var. hypoleuca
TATCTGATTTTTCAGTATTCTCTCTCTCTGATGTTTGTTGATCTTTCGATATTGTTTGGGCAGTGACTCGTGTGCGCGCGCGTCTATATGACGATTAGAAAGAGAATGGAAATTGTGGATAAGTATGTTCATAATTAGAATTTTCGGGTGGGTTTGGAGCTATCTTTTAATACTTGGGGCAATTTTTTAATTACAACAATGTTTTTAGCACATTATCCCGATGGCAATTTCTTGATCGTGCATAACATTCTTGATCGTGTGGCAACCGATTTTTCTTTTCTTGAATTAGACACATGATATCTTATCGAACTAAGGCCGGAGTGGACTAGCAAAAAAAACTATGTTTTTCTAATTTTACGATAAAAAAATCACTTGTGTTGTTTAGAGTAACTAAAAAAATAGGTTATTTTAATTAATGATTTTTATAAACTCAACCTAAATACACACAAAAAAATGAACATCAAAAAACCACACACAAAAATCAAACCCAAACGGTACCTAATATTCTTCAACCCGTTAAATTGACCGTTAAAAATATGTACTATCTCATTCATTGATTTTGCAGCCAAAACGTCCCAAGTAAATGCTTGTTTGCGCAAACTCAAACCAACCGTGGAACTCACCATTCCCCACGCTCTCTCTCCTCCCACACTGCAAAACTCAAGCCGACGTCGACCAAAAACACGCGCGTCTCCTAACCACTGGTCTCATCTCAAACACTGCTCTCACCACCAAGCTCATCCTCAGCTTCGCCACACACACCTTTAGTTCGATTCGCTCGCTACCTCTTCTTCTCTCGTAATTCACGTAAATGCCAACGCACTGAACTCAGAGCCCTCCTACTGTAGGCAATGAACCTAAGGCTGGTTGAGTTGCAATTGTTGGTGGATTGCACATAAATGACTTGATGCTATTGGCGCTTAAAGCAGCCACAACTTAACTAGCTAGCTAGCCGTGAGCGCGTTGTATCTATTTAGGTTTCGTCTCTTCTTTTCTTTATTTAATCATTGTAATTAAGTTAAAAAGGAGTCAAAACTTAGATTCATAAAGGTTAAAGTTGTTAGAAACTTATATCCAATAGATTCAAAATTATTAGAACTTAGCGGGATTAAATTTGTAGAATTTTTAGCGAATTACTATATTTTGTGGGTTTAAATTTGCCATAATTTAAATTTAACCGGTTAAAATTATAAAATTTATAGAATTTTGAATAAATTACTAGATGAAAATTATATTTATAATAAATTATATTAGAAATAGTAATGTAATTTTTTTTAATAGACTTCACTTGCTTTAACGTGGCTCTGTTCATAATTATAATTATAATGTTAATGATAAGATTGGATTCAACTGTAAAATACAGAGACGGAAGGCAAGCGTATAGAAACGAGAGTGTAGGATTCATTTTATTCGAAAACAAAATTATGGGGACCGAATTGACACTTATATAAAACTAAGGAACCAACAGTGTAATTTACTGTGCTATATATAGCAAACCTAGCGTCCCTCTCCATTTGGATGCTAGGGTTTGCGTGGTCGCCGTAACCGGTGTTGAGCAAAGCAGAGAGGCAGTCACCGTACCAGCGTCAACATGGGTCGCATGCACAGTCGAGGGTCCGTTCAAATTCTCTCTCTGTCTCTACACACACGATATGTATCTATAGGTGATTTTGATTGTTATTCTGTTTCTCGATTGGTTACAGGAAGGGTATATCAGCTTCAGCACTGCCGTACAAGAGGACCCCACCAAGCTGGCTGAAGATTTCCCCTCAGGATGTATGGAAAATTGAAATCCTCTCACTCTTCACAGTCTTTTATGCAATGAATGATGCTCTTTGCAGATTTGTGTGTGTGTGTGTGTTAATTGTTTTTAGTGGATCATATCTTTGATCTATCAACTCATCGAACTCTCGGATGTTCATTTTTTGGTTAGAGACCTGAATAGGTTAAAGGAAATACCTTTTTGGTGTTTTCTTAAAATGGGTTGTTTTCAAACTAATCCTTGAAATCTGTAGCCTAATGAGTATTTCTTTTTGTAAAAGAACCCATCTATATGAAAGCGATAAGTGGGTTTGTTAACTTTATTTTGAAGAACAATTTTCTGAATAGTATGCTGGAAAACAGATTCTAAAAATTGAACCAAACTTACCCTAATTCATAGAGAAAGTTATGGTAGGAACAAGAAAATGAAAGGAAAAGGTAAGAAGATAATGAAGTGAATAAACTAAATTTATTTGTTTGTTTCCCTCTTATTTTGATTTCCGTTTGGCCTTTGTAAATCCGTCTACAAACCCATGATCCAAAGTCAGGTTAAGAAAACTAGTAAATGGTTGGACATTTATAAGATTTTTTTGCTTTGTATTGTTTCAAGCAAATAAATATAGTTATAAATTGAGCTATTGGGAATGGGAAGTATCAACAAGGCTGATAGTTAAAAATTTGCCCCTATATCAACAATGTGGTATGCAGCTGAAGGTTTCACTACTAAGTCATTTAGGAC
>BRYE01000007.1:6040758-6043258 GCA_030159115.1 Actinidia arguta var. hypoleuca
CGAATATGTACTATGCAAGTGATGAAAAGTTATTGACTATATTTTAAAGCAACTAAGAGCTTATGAATAAACCGACCATACTCATAAATTGGAGTTAGTGGAAATTGGATTTGTTGTAAAACTTTGGAGATATTACTTGTATGATGAGACTAGAGAAAATGTTATAAATTACTCGAACATGAAATAATTGTTCATGTAGAAAGATTAGAATTTAAGACATATGTGGTGAGTAGAGTTGAATAAAGATTATAATTGTACTATTCACTACCAACAAGGGAAAATTAATGATGTGGCAGGTGAGGGTTTGAAATAATTTTATTTGTATTGTATTGAATTGAATCTCATAGTGTCTATTTCTAAATGTGGTTTATGGTAGAATTATGTGGCTTATCTATATTAATATTGATATTGCATTCAATATTGGTGTTCTATATTGGTGATGACGTTGGTGTTACATGACTTTGTGATGACATTATAGTATGGATATTGATTGTTGAATTATGAGGTGATATTGCATACATTCATATTGTGGGCATAAACTGCATAGTACTGGAGAAAGGTATAGCCACGGTGGGCTAACCTAATGCTTAGTCATGGTGGACTAGCATACATGGGTGTCACGGTGGACATCCCTTGATATCTAAATAGCTTGTTATTGTGTTGTATCATGCATTGCATCACAGGAGATATTACATTTTAATGGTGGTGATTTATCTATCATTTGGTGAAAAACTTATGTGGTGAACTCATGTAATGACATCAAACATTATATGATGAAAAGTGTTATATTACATGAAGCATATCTTATTAATGATTTGATGAGTGTGGAATAAGCATTGACATATGGCAAAACTTTCATAACTTATATTACGGTGAGACCTTGGTTGGCAATGGGTAGGCACTGCCTCGCGTATGACTGGGTATACCTACCGCGTGGGTCGGCAATGGGCAGGCATTGTCACATGCCTGGGTGTCTGGGATGGGCTGTCTTGGGGCTTGTTGGGCTTTCTTTGTAAGAGAGAGTTTGGACAACAACCATAGGCAGCTAAGTTCAACCTTAGTTTATCGATCGGTCATGTAAAGTATCATATGAAAATCTTTAGTTGAAAAAGATTAGAGGTAAGGATAGTAAGGGATTCAGATATGTTTTGTTCTTTAAAATGATAGTCTTTTGTTATGTGGTACTAGGTTAAGAGTATTGTGTGATCAATTTGGAGGAGACAAATTATTGAGGAAGTAAATACCTTAGCTTATGTTATCCATTTGAGTAGTACTAAAATGTATCATGATCTTAGAGAGTATTACTGTGGGTGAGAATAAAAAGGGAGTAAACTGAGTTTGTGAGATTTTTGGTGTATTAGCAAGTGAAGGCTGAACACCAATGATTCGCAGGTTTGTTGCAAGTTATATGTTGATGAAATTATTTGGTTGTATGGAACTCTAGTTTCTATCATTGCAGATAGAGATTTTAGATTTATCTTTAGACATTTATTGCGTTTCTAGCAGTCTATAGGGACTACCTTGAGGTTTATTATAGTTGAGATGGATATTTTAACTCTAATGGAGTTTGCAATTATCATACTAGTTTAGTATGATATTTTATGAGGTTTGGTATAGCTGGAGATGTACTTGTGTGTTGGAATGATGTAAAAAAAAAAAAATGAAAAAAATGAAAGTTGTTGAGAATTGAAATTATTCAAGAAATAACTGAGAAGTAACAATAGTGCAATATCATTTGAAAATAACTTAATTTTTCAGAAAAGCTACGTGGATAATGAGAGGATATACACATTTAGAGTTGGCGGTGGACAATAGAGTATTATATGAGTATCATTGTGGGAAAAGGACATAACATAGGTTGGTAAGAAAATTAAGTTGAGTCAATGGTATATTGGGATTTATGGAATCGTGAAATAGATTGAGACTAATACTTATCAAGTAATATTGAGACTTGAGAGGTCGGTATATAATATTATATTTGTGTAATGGAAGAGTAGTTATGATTTATTATTTTTGTTGACTTCTCTTATAGAGAGAATGGGTGAGTATCCAATTTATATTGGACAGTAAAGTAATTATAAGTAATAATCCATTTATAAAAGTTGAATGAAAGAAGTTCTAAGTGTCGATGAGGTGACTTGGGAGAACGAGGAGTATATGAGATGTTGTTATCCTATTTGTTGCAATGTGACAAAATTTGTGGGGAAAATATTCATATTTGTTTTTACCACAAGGTGTGAGAATTTCGGGGCGAAATTCTTTAAGGCGGGGAGAGTTGTGAGACCCGTCTCTTAATTTTTAGCAGTTAACGAATTAATTTTTATAATATTAATTAAGTTCTGGAGATATAAATATTATTATTTAAAATTGTGGGTGCAAGTATAAATATGCAAACTCATGTTGGGGCTAAAGTGCAAGAATCATAACATTTGAGATGAAATTAAAGAAGATGTGAAATAATATAATTACTTTAAAGTTGGAGGAAAAAAGTGTAATTTTG
>BRYE01000007.1:6060758-6063258 GCA_030159115.1 Actinidia arguta var. hypoleuca
TCTTTACCTCCCTTAATTTGTCATTTGTTACCATACGCTTAATTATAAAATCTTAATTATATGGGGATTATCAGGTTACCAATCTCGCCCCCTAATTATTAATTAGGGATTTTTGAGAATATATTATTAGCATAGGGTTAGACTGTAAAGAAGATAATTCTAATCTGTACAGATATGAGTAGGGATTGGCTAGGTTTAGGCTCCACACACTTTAACATTACGTGCCAACTTACACTAGTTTGGCGGATTGATAATAGAGAAAGTTGTATACAAGCAAGTTTCTTCGTTCTTATAATTATTGGAATTCCTAGAACTTAGTCCTTTGTCACATGGCTATTTTAGTAACGCTAAGTTACATGAATATTTTGAAATGTTACTTGTATTGTACAAATTGATGACCCTCGTTTAAATTTTATAATTTGATTAAACCGCCTAAGCTTGCTTTAATTTGGGATTGGGACAAATTTGGGTTAAGATGTATATATGCTAAACAACCGGGGATGAAAGAGGGTAGTCCTGCACCAAATTGTGCCTTGACATTCGTATGTTTTGAATTTTCATACATGCACGATGCAATTGTTACCTTTTTTTTTTTTTTTAATTTTGATTAACGAAAAAGAATATTATTAAAGGTAAAAAAAGGCTTTGGAATTGCACCATGGCCAATATGGCATATGCTCAACAATGTTGGCATATACCCACTAACACTCCAAAAAAAGCTTTAAAAACAAAACTGAGTAAGTAGGCATGAAGCCAACTGACAACTGAATACACAAGATAACCCCCCCCCCCCCCCCCCCCAAAAAAAAAAAAAAAAAAAAAAAAAACACTCCTATCTACCCTTATAAACTTTGATGCAGATGGCGTAGTCCTGGCATATATAGAGCACCTGGATATATTTGAACTTGGAATGCTGCTGTCTAAATTGGGCTTGAAGACCCTAATCTGATGAAAAACAGCTCAGCGAGCAATACACACAGCTTTGTCATGACGCACGTCGAATTTCGGGCAAATTCCACCGTTTAAGCCTCGAAAATGGCATATATAGAATATCGGAATAGATTTGGGTTCAGGCCGACGTTGTCTAAATTGGGCCAAAAAGACCCTAGTCGGATGGAAAATGGCTGTGACACACGTAGAATTTCGGGCAAATTCTACCATTTAAGTCTTGAAAATGGAATATATGGAACACTAGGATAGATTTGAGTTCGGGCCGACGTTGTCTAAATTGGGCTAAAAGACCCTAGTCTGATGAAAAACAGCTATGACGCACGTCGAATTTCAGGCAAATTTCACCGTTTAAGCCTCGAAAATGGCGATTTTATCGTTTTAGTAAATATTTATTTCCTTAATAAATTAGGCTATATAATTCCGATTTAGGCTAGATTTTTTAGAGTATATTTCTTTAGTTGTCTAGATTCTAGATTTGGTCTTAATTTGAATTTTTTCTTTTTTGATTTTTTTTTGAATTTTTTAATTTACGGATCTAATTTGGTAATTAGGATTGTTGGAGTTTATAAGTATTGTAAGAACCTTCGTCCTAAGCAGTTTTGATAAATAATATTACAGAATATTTTAGATAATTAGTTTCTCGTATTGTGTTGTGTGTGTTTGCTTGGATTAGTTTTCAGCCATCACGTTATCCTTACATCAAACTTTAACCTGAAACTGCACTAAAATCTCATTCTAACAGAGATGATAAATGACAAAAATGGAGCTCACAAAACATCAATTTTTTTTATCAGCAAAAATAAAGTAACATTTTATTAACGGATAAAACATGACGGGAGGAGAGAGGAACGGGCATTGTTGTTGGTGTACGTAGGGAAAGAAATACCTACATATAACAAAAGCTCCAAGCATGCATCCCTCAAAAGGAAAAAAAGGTTTGAAACTGCACAAGGTAAAAAGTGTTGCATACTTCAAAGGTAACCTAAGATCCGTAGGTTGTGTTTGGATCAATAAGTTTTTTAGGAAAAAAAAAAAAAAATTTTTTTTAGAGAATCCAATAATCTTGAATAATTAAATCATCTAATTTTTTCATTTTCATTTTTATTTCCTTTTTCTACACCAACACTTATCCAAATACAACCTTAGTGGGATGAAGTATCTAAATCGAAAATCTTTCTTTTTATAACAATCAAAAGGAGAATGATTCCAAATATCAAGATATATACTTGTAAATTGTAACAACAATACCTACCCACAGATCACAAACACAAGTCCAATCTCCTTAGATTAATAGGACTGTTAATCCTGCATTTTATGCTCTACAAAAATTAACAAATTTTAATTTAATGGGATTAACTATTCAATTACAATCCCCTTGAATTAATAGTTCTATATGAATAGATTAGGAATATCACTTCCTCCATTGGATTCGTAATCCTCTATGTTTGAGGGATTACTATTAATTCAGGGTAATTTTTGATAACATATTTTAATTTAATGCGATTGGCAATTCAATTCTAATCCCCTTGAATTAATAATCTCATATGAT
>BRYE01000007.1:6070758-6075758 GCA_030159115.1 Actinidia arguta var. hypoleuca
CCATGAAGACTAACCGGAGAGACCATGCTATTCCTTTCTAAATGAAGACGTCGGCAAACTGGAGAGACCATTCTAAAATTTACCATAATTAAATTACACTTTTCTTTCAAAATTAAGACTAAACAAAATAAATTTAAGAATTAATTCAAATATATTTATGCGATTTCACTCCGTCCTCTTGGATGGTGGTGGGTCTTTACAGTTTAGACGGCAACGTTAGTTAGAAAACTGTTTACTCAGACATTTGTTTAATAATTTATCATATCAAATATAATGGACTTATTTTAAGGATATATATATATATATAAAATGCACACGATGTGTCCAATACGTATAGTTATTGTAATTATGAAACAGTTACGACAGTTATATTTATGTTCTTTTGAAAGTCTAAATTTGTGGAAGGATATTTTTTATATGAAAAATGTAAGCATGTTTCAACATTGGGTATACACCAAATGGATTACCTTTTAATAATAGAATATATATATATAAAGTGGTCGAGCTTTTCGAGCATGGGCGAACCACACTCGGTGTCATGAGTGTGGGTTCGTTGAGTGTGGATTCGTGCTACTGTCGATTTGCGAGTCTAAATTTATTGCTATATAAGTTGAGTGACCAGCAATATAACAACCACCAAAAGTTGCCTTGATGTGCCTAGTGCCATGTCAGTGAATTGACGGCTGACTCAATCATACTCTTAAGAGTGATTGTTAGCTAGCCTGTCACATAATAGAGAATCTCGCTCTAGCGTTCAGTTGTCAGAGGAGTATTTTGGTGTATAATACCCATGGCCTTCTAGCTCGATACATGTGTACCAAAGCCAAGAGTCATGAATTCGAGTCTCGAGAGACTCATCTTAGAGAATGCAATAGTATTGTTTTGCTTACGTGTATGACTAACCAAAGAAGAATGCAACAGTTGTAATTCAACTTAAATATAGTGAGGGGTTAGTTACCTACTTGAAGAGTCAGAAAGCATAAGAGGAGCCCTAAAAACTGAGGGTGGAATTTACGTGCCAATGGCTTAATGATGGTCCACTTCTACTACAAGGTCCCTCATGTGCCACATAGTACCACACTTTGAAGTGGAAGTGGCACTAACCTATTGATATCAAGGTAGTAATCACCACAATAGATTCGCCACTATTCTTTGCCAATGGAGGTGACAAGGACACCTATGGTGATGAACATGTTGAAGGAAATTATCTTGTTTTAGCATTTTCCAAGAAAACAAAAATCAGATGTCAACTATAAGAATAAGGAGAACAAAGATTATTAAACCAATATTTTATTTGAAAAATTAATTTTGGCCTTAGATTTGTGCTAGAGTGATATGAAACAAATAATTTATTTTTTGGGCTGTGCCGTAATTGGATCTCAGATTTGTTAAGAGAGAAGAAAATAGAAATAAAAATAGAAAAGTTGTTTCATGATTTAATGGTTCAAAATAATTGAATTCTCAATTTTTATTTTATTTTTATTTTTCCTCGTCCAATTCTTGATCCAACATGACCTAAGTGAAAATTCTAAGTGAAATTTGTTCCTTTGATAAGCAGATTATGAATTTATCACCATTTGAGCAAATCCTTGCATTACAGTAAATTAAGTCCTGAAGAACCCGCAAAAGGGTTGAATTACACCTCCCGAATCCCGACCAACGTGAGCACCCAGAAATATATCAACAGTTTAGTAACCATGGCTTAGTAGACGGTAGTTAATACACTCTTTATATCAATATTTATTCAAATTTTATAATATTTGCATGAATATTTATACATTTCCTGCTTATTAGTATATTTTTGCTTGGCACTATCGATTGTCTTCTTTTTATCATTAATGGTGTGCAATATGATTTCAGAGGACCATTGTCAGCTTAGTGGGTGATGATTAATACACACTTTATATCAAATATCTATTCAATTTTTATAATGTTTGTACGAATATTTATACACTTAATGCTTATTAGTATACGTTTTGCCTACCCCTGTCGATGGAGTAGTTTTATCACTAGTAGGGTGTACTACGATTTCAGAGGACTACTGTCGGCTTAGTGGACGGTGATTAATTTAATTTTTAAGATATTTTCATAAATATTTATACAATTAACGCTTATCAATATATTTTTTGCCTACCATGGTTGATTGAGTCGTTTTTATCATTAATAGGGTGCAGTACGATTTCGGAGGACCACTCCACATTTACTACATATTGACAATAAAACACATTTTGTGGCATGCCCAAAAAAATATGGACCAAGTATCCAACTTAGGATTACCGATAATTTTCATAAAGTTTAATACCACATTATTAAATAAAATTAATTTAAAAATTTACTAATTTATTTGGTTTCCTATTTTGATTCAACTTTTTAGACTTTTCTCCGGGTCAATTTTTGTATTTTGTTACTTTAAGTTATTTTTTAATGTTTTGTTAAAAAAATTTAATTTTTTGATTTGATATCGAGAAAAAAAAAATTAATTTTTTTGTAAAAATTAAATTTTTTAAAATTTTTTGTTCTTTTCGTGATGATGAACTGAAAAAGTTAAATGAAAATTAACAAAAGCAAGTAAAAATCATTGTAAACAAGAAGAAACCGAACCTAAAAAATACTAACTAATTAATCGCTATCAAAATCACCAATCCTGATATTTATCGCCATCATCATCGCACGAATCAAACCCTAAATGAACCTCCAGACAACCTCTTCCACGACAGCAACTTCCGATTCCGGCATCCGCGGGTGGCGGCGACACGGGTCCGGACCCGTTCGAACTCGGAGAACGGGCACGGGATCGTGAGCCCACCAGGGTGGTTGTACCCGTACACCTTCTCCGCCTCCCTCAGCAGCTCCCCGAACAGCGGGTGGTTGAAGTATATCACCGGCACCACCACCCGGTGGACTCCGTCGCCGTCGCCGTCGCCTCCGCCCACGTACACCGCCATCTGGCCCTTGGGAACCGGCTCCGCCTTGCCCAAAGGTACGTAGCCCCGACCCGAGTACCCGGAACAAAGAGACTTGGCCTTTGTTTTGAGGCATGTGAGGAGCCACGATATGGGTCTCGGGCAGCGTTTTTCCGGGTCAATCCGTTCGTACCCAGAGCGCGACCCGCGGAGGACGAACCGGAAGAGCATGGCGACCCGGTGTTTGAGCTTGAAGCCTCGGATCCGTTTCATTGGTTGGGTCGATGAGAGAGAGAAAAAACGAGGAGGGAGAGAGAGAAATTAATGGGGGAGGGGGTAGTGTTTGGATTTTTTTCTAGGGGAAGGGCCAGGGGTCGGCGACAGACATGGCGAGGCGGAAGAGGGTGAGGCAAACTTCAGAGAGAGAGGAGGGTATATTAGACATTTCCAGTGGCGATGTCGATCAGTGAGAACTTCATTCGATTGTCTTTCACTGATTAATTTCTGGAAATCTGCAAACAGAGGCCCTTCTTGTATGGAGGGGGAGGGAGGGAGAGAGAGAGGGTCAAAGAGAGATGAAGGTGGAGGGAAATAGGCAGTGGGGTAGGGCTTGATTGAATGGGTCGGTAGCTATTGAATATATAGATAGAGAGAGAGAGAGAGAGAGAGAGAGAGAGAGAGGAAATTTGAGGGTTTATTGGTGAGCGGAAGGAACGACCAGAACAAAGAGGGCGTTCAGTTTGGGTGACTTTTTTGGATTTATTTTCAGGAAAAATAGAACTTTTTGTTATCAGTTTGTCAATATTAAAAGGGTTGATTGATAATTAAATTTAGTATTTATAATCGAATGTATTAAGAAAAGTTGGATTAAGTTGGTTTGATAATTATATTGTGCATTACTTAATATTTTAAGTGCTTCCTAAAATATAAGTTAAATTTTAAAAAAAAATTAAATAGCTAGATAGCTAATTAATTCTGATTGAAACTGCCACCATGGACCATTGTAACTGCCACCAACACCACCATTCCTTCAATCACCACCACACCAATCCCCGCCACCAACACCACCATTCCTTCACAACTGCTCCCATGGACCATTGTAACTGCCACCAACACCACCATTGTCACCACCACCACCACCATAGTCACCACCAACCCTCTACCTCCTTCCACCACCGCTACTACTACTATGGGCACTACCGTCCCTCTACCAACGCTATTGCCACCACCACCCTCCACCTCCGCCACTCTCCACACCCTTATTCTCATTCCACCGTTGCAGTCACCACGTTATACATCCACCCCTACCATATCAGCACAATCCCTTCGCTACTAATACTACCATCACCATGCACCACCATTTGAATACTACCGCTACTACCTTTGTCGCTATTACACCCTCCGCCTCCACTGCCACCATCACCACCCTTTACCTCCTCCACCACACTACCACCACCCATCTGCTACCATATCCACCACCATCTATCTCCACTACCATCCCTCTATTACTAATACCACAACGACCACCACCACCCTTCTCTACCTCTATTACCTATTCTGTCACCTCCATACATCCACCACATCACCCCCGCAACCACCACAACAATCACTTTGCTACTAACTACCACAACCACAACCACAACCACAACCATAATTATCTTAGTATTGCCACCGCCGTTGCTACATCACTACTACCAAACTATCAACAAGACACAACAACTTCTTTTATAAATGAAAAGATAAAATTATAAAAAAATAAAATTTTATTGAACATATAAATTATATTTAGATTTAACTTATTAAATATTTCAATTCAGTACTTATATTTGAACGAAATAAATTTTTAACTTAAAACATTCAACATTCAGTTTTCAGTATTTTTTAATTTTTTATTTTCAGCATTCAGTTTTATCAAATATCATCTAAGAAGAAAACTTAAAAATAATAAATTAAAGTTTTTAATTAAGACAAAAAATTAAGGAAAATACATGTTCTAATTTTTGTCTTCAGTAAGTAAACTTTTTTCAATTTTTAATTTTTACATTATTTTGGAGTTTTTCTAGTCGCGATGAATAGAAAACGTAAATCTTTTGACAA
>BRYE01000007.1:6080758-6083258 GCA_030159115.1 Actinidia arguta var. hypoleuca
GGCAGGGGCAGGGGCAGGGCACATGCCCCCTCAACTTTCAATTTATTATAATTAGACCATAGTTTTTTTGAATTTATTTCATTTTGCCTCCCTTTTTAAATTCCTTTTTATTTAACAAAATCCTATGACATCTTACATAAATACTACTATCCACTTAGAAGTATCAATTTTAGTTGAGTTTGGGGAGAGAAATTTATAAATTTTATTTGGAATAATTTTAAAATATTTTATTAAAAGAAAAAAATTGTGGACCTATAAATTACTTTAATCAACATACGCGTCATTAATTAGAATTAGGTTGTCAGGGTGCAAATCCAACCTTGGATAGTGCCCCATTTAAGCTAAAATTCTGACTCCACTGTACGAAGACATTTGTATATACTTAGATTCCGTTTAGTAATGCTTAAAAGTCAAGTTTTTTTTAAATTTTATACTTAAAAAGTCAAGATTTTTTTATTTTTTTTATTTTTCTGGCTTTACTTTAGCTAAAAATAAACAAAAAAACAAAAATAAAAAATCAAAAAACTATTTTTTTTGAATTTTTTCCTTATAAACTTAAAAAACGCCAGTAAAAAATCTAGTACCAAAGGGAGCCTCAATTTCACTTTTAGAAAGGTGATATGGGCATTTAAAAAATGTCTAGAAGCCAACGTCAAAATCTCCGTCCAAAACCTTGACAGAGATTTCACGAAAGGGGGGCCAACTTTTATGCGCCTATTATTCTTAGGGGTGTGTTGTAATTTTTCAAATATTAAGGGTTTGAATGTATTAGACCAATATCTCAAGGGAGGTATTTGTATCTCAAATACTTAAAATTTAACCACCCTTGCCTAATTTAATTTTTAATGAAAATTCAAACAAATTTGAATATTTAAACCCTCATTTAGCACCATGATCCATGGATTCAAGTATTATAATTACCTTTTTTAATTGGCTAATATTGTCTTGACTAGGATGCAAATATTTAAATTTTAAACATTTGTTTCTTCCATGATCTGTTTTTTATGACCATTGTACGGACTTATGTGTACATATAACTGGTTTAGTCAAATATGGTGTGTGTTTTTGTTGCTCAAACGTTCATACCTAAAATGGACTTCGAAAATTATTTGGTTACATTTTTGAAGTATTTTAAAAAAGATAGATAGTTGCTATCATATGCAAGACCAATGATTAATTACTTTATTATGTACAGACGCATGTACCTGTATCTCTCTGTGGCAAAATCTATAATTCACACCATGAGTTTTATAAAAAATCTTACGATCGTTATGGTGTAATGTTGTTGGGGTTGCGTATGATAAAAATAGTAAAAAATAATGTGTTATGTATCCTTGTACTAAATATTATGATTTCTTGTAATAAAAAAATTATGATATTTTTTTTTACGATCGATTATGATGAATGTTACGATCGAGTGTGAGGCGCAACATATACATTATTTTTTAGATCGGGGTAATGTATTTCTTTCTTGGTTAAGGACGTCGTGCATTTGTTTCATTGTCTTGTATAAATACTTATCAAAAATAATATATTGTATATATTATCTATCATTTAATATTAAAATAAATAGTATGATGTAGAAATATTAAAAAGATGACTAGTTTTAAATAAAAAATATATATAATTTTAAAAATATAATTTATTTTAAAATTAATAAATTGAATGCTGAGTTTGTTTAAGTGTAAGTCTACAGTCACCGCAAATATTTATCGCATTTGTTACCGCAGGCACCAAAACGACGTCATTTTGGTGCAAAAAAATCAAAACGACGTCGTTCAATTAAAAGTCGCGGTTGTTTAAAAAAATAAAACGATGTCATTTTGATTTTTTTGCACCAAAACGATATCGTTTTGGTACGTATGATACCAAATGCAATAAATATTGCGGTGCCTGTAGACTTATCACTTTTTTAAGCTTTTGATATAAAATTGATCATTAATAGTACCTTAACAAGTGTCGTAGAGGCACAACGAGTTAGACTTTGTCTATTTTTTATTTTTTATTTTTGGATTTTAAGCTTTTTGGATCATCAACTATACCTTTCAAATCTGTTAAGCCGCCATGAAGGACTTTTTTTCCTAATTCAAGAGTTGTCTTTTTGGGCATTAGTTGCGGAAGAAGACTTCTTCTACACCGACCCACTCCTTATCCATATTGATTATGCAAGACTCTGATTCTGTTAAACCAGATTTGATAACAGATTTAAGGATGAATTTTGGATATTAGTCTCATGGGGCTTATTTTAATTATATTCTACTGTAAAAATTAAACTATGGAGTCTAGACTATTAGTCCATTTGATTTGTTAATCTTCCATTTTATGTTCTAGTACAAAAATTAAACTGTGAACTGTTATTGTTAAATCCTAAAAATTAAATGATTAGGCATTCCATGGGAGATGTTGTATTCATTGTTATCCAACATCAGTCCTAATCTCTTTGGGGTTGAGATTGGATTGTCAATCACATTGAATTGAAATATGTTATCAAACATGACGA
>BRYE01000007.1:6095758-6110758 GCA_030159115.1 Actinidia arguta var. hypoleuca
AGAGAAACCCATCTTCATCCTTCTTCTCGTCGTATATAGTAGACATAATTGCTCCTGTAACATCAAAGACGCATTACAAAACCATATTAAGATAACCGCTCGTCAAGTATTCCAATAGGTTATGATCGCAAAATATAGACTACAACCCAAGTATAGAATTTTTGCAATCACATTCTATTTGGAACCACCAAGAAATTGTATCATTTCTCTGAATTTATATCAACCATGTTTTGCAGAAAAAGTACACGTTCAAAGAAGAACTGAGTTTCAGGGTTACTTGGGACCAAAACCGTCATTAGAATTGTATCTTTGGAAAGGGGAGAAGGGGACTGACTACCTAAGAAGCACGGACACGGACACGGACACGGGATACAATAATTTTTTAAAAATACGATACAGATGCAGCGGGCATATGGCAAAATCAAAACATTTTTTTCGCCTATTTTTATTCGTAAATCTATATATGAATACCTTATCCGTAAACAACTAAAATTAATAGAAATTAATACTACGTATATCATTAACCACATTAATCAGCAATGTAAATACCTGTAGGTGGAAGGACATTGTCAACAAATATGAAGATTGCTTTCTCAGCACTCAGTTTAATTCTCTTCCGGATTACATACACGAATTGTCCCACTGTCAGGTCATCCGGAACAAGATATCTGTAATAAGCTTTATACAAGTCAGTGGCAAAAAAAACGATTCTTTTAAGCAAACAAATGATAATAATTGTTTAGGCTTTCCATAGTCCCTACCATCAAGTCAGTCCAGGAACTGTAACAATCTCATTCAAATCAATCAAAGGGACCTCGTTGCTTTTACGGCACATACAAAAGAAAATAATCACTGTTGCTGTGGTAAAGATACGACTCATCCGGAAGGGAGTTAGAGAGTCAATTCAAGGCTTTCAACTGAAAGAAGTGAGGTGAGAGTCTAGCACATAGCCGAGTACAGATTATGCAATACAACCACAGGTCTACAACTCAATCTACCCAATTGGTTAATCACACTAACCTCAGCACCCCTAAGGTTTATGACGATTTTATTGTGGTTTATAAAACAACAGTGCCCTCCTTGCTTTATTTGACAACCAGTAAAAAGAATTCAGAAACGGGTTTCGGTGCAGTCATGCGGGCGTGTATCTAGGCATTGGATTTATCTAAGTTTGATGTCGAGCATTGGATTTATCCTTGTGGTGCGTTTATTCAACTAGGGATACTAGACAAATATTCCATACTATTATCCAAGAGTTCAAATGCCTGACATGGATAATTCACAAATTTAGAAGAATCAATGCATTCATTGTAGATACCATCTTTCATCATCAGCATCTATTTTATTTATATAGAAGATATACCACGCGTCATGTGTGTGTGTTTGTGAGATATACATGTTAATCATCAACATTAAGCATGTCTGTGATTGGTTGATTGCACAAGAAATAGCAGGTAAGATCGCGGGGGTGGGGGGAGGGGCTGGCTGGTCTAGTCAAAGACCAAATACATGACTTCAAATTCTTCAGTTTACTCATCTTTTTCGATATCATTTCTTTTTCGATATCATTTCCTTCTTGAGCCTTCACACAAAAGAGAGAAGGGAAACGAAAATCTTTAAGAAGCTATTCAAAGCAGTAAAGAATATTGCACACCAATCTTACATTTCAAGACAAGTATATCATTCATTTCTAGGTCTGAGAGGAAGTTGAGCAAATTTCTTCAGATAACTTGTCAATCACTATAAGTTAACTACGGTTGATAAAAGGATAATGAATAACAAAGGATTAGTATATCCAAAACAATAAGCTAGTAACGGGAGAACTTTATAAAGCTTCACTTACTTTTTCTTGTCGATGTTAGGAACATCACTTCTCTCAGCCTTCTCCACAATCACCTGTAGAGCAAGAGGCAAACATCAAAAGAAACATGACTTTAATCTACGCAGGATAAAGATATTTTTTTATGACTAACATGTGATACTTGTCCAATGGGAGCAAAATTTTCCAGGAACATTTGAAACATTTGTTTCTGAGTAGAAGAGCCCTTCTCAAGAAGTTTTGATTGATGATGTAGTAATCAATATCATCGATCTAATACTATCGTCAATAAATCGAAGATATATAGCAACAGCAGAAACCCAATAACAAATCCATGAATAACAACCAAACTAAAGTATGATTTAACAAACCCAAGAGAAGTTGAAAACACAATTGCTCAGATATCATGCTATTGAAGGTAAGGGCTCTATGGCCGTTAGTAATAAGCAAATAATAGTAAAAATCATAACTAGGAAGTAGGAACGTGAGCTCAACGATGTTAAGTCCTGGAATTTGTAAATCTTCTATAAGGTATCAACTGTATCATATTTGTCAAGTGTTTCCATAAAACAATATTTGTCAAGTGAGTCCACTATTATAAGTGGGGTCTTCAGTAGACCCCACTGTTTTGATTTCACTTAAAGCAGTTGCACTCACTATGGGTGGCAAAAGAACAGCTTAACTTAGTCAGAGAAGTTAATGGCGATGAGCCTTAGATTTCACACTATTGGATATTCAGGAGTTAATAATCACATCTCAAAATTTTACTATAAAATCAAAGACCGGCAGAACTTCTTCAACATAATCCTAAAAAAAGATCTAGTAAATCGCAGACAGTTGGATGCAGGAGCAAACAATTGACTCAAATATTTTAAATTTCATTGTTTTAAACTTACAGGAATTCTGTCTGAGTATTTCTCTCTAATTCTCGCAGCGTCAGCACACCTTCTCTCTGGAAATAGAAACTAATTATTAAGCACCCAGCAACCCCATAGCAATCGAAAAAGAAGACATGATGTGAAGTACAGGCAACTAGTCCAATACATACCAAAATCATTCTCTTGCTTGAAATCCCCGTTAGTCATCCTTATTATAAACACTGAACAAAGAAGAGAAAAAAATCAATGGGAACAACAATTTTGACATTTTTAAAAACTTAATTTCCATATGGAAAATAATCATCTTTCTAAATTTCTAAAATCTCGCTATACAAGAACGTAGTTTGGGCCAAATTGTTGTCGAAAACAATTCAATTTCTTGAGGTGAAGCCATAAAATGAAAACTTTGTCAGAGCAGGGTTGCAGCAGATATAGACCCATCTCTTAGAAGCTAAGAAGCAAGGATGAGGATACCGGACACGACACGATACGGACACGTCAGGGATAAATTAAATAAAAAATATATAAAATTATAAATATATATATATATTAGTGATTCATAACCAAAATTGTTTTTATAAAATCAGATACTATTAAGTTTGATTTTAAGCCAAAATTACACTATTAACCCAATATTTTATTAGTTTTTTACTTTGATCCCGTTTGAAATTTTAAAAATTGCATTATCACCTCCGTGCGTGTCCCTCGCGTGTCAAAACAAAAAATAAAAAAAATATTGGACACATATTTTCACGTGTCCGGGGGACATGTTTGCTTGTCGGTGTCCTAGACAGGTCAGACACCAGTACTTTAGGTTTTTAGAGGTGTCCATGCTGCCTAGCTTAGAAGTCCTCAAGCAAACTTGGCTCAACAAAGCCCTCTTCTAACTACTCAGGGTCAACTACATGAATCCTATTTTCCAAATTTGCTTGCTCAAGGATCATGACTTTAGTTTAACGAGAAGTGAATGTGCCTTTCCTTATTATCTCAACCGAAATTAATTCCGGTCCCATGCCTAGGTATAACCCTTATAATATGCCCAGATCTTCAATTTGGCCTCAATCAAATGGAAGGCTCCAATTACTTTGATTGGGGCCAATCTTTTACTGTACCAAAACCTGTGTTTGGTACAAGAAAAACTACTTTTATTAGTGGAAAGCCCAAATGGCTACAAAATCATGAAAGAAGTTTTACCAAAAACTCGAAAATAAAATGTCAACTGAAATGACGAATTACTTCATGGTAATTGATGATTGTTCCTGAGTAGCTTTCCAAAGTTGACGTTAATCAACACTTAGTTTCAGTTGACTTTTGTCTATGAAAATATGGAGCTAGAAACCCCATCATTGGGCTTGCTTACGGCCCCAAAAGCTCAAGACCAGCTTTTAGAGTCAATCTTCCTAATGCAATTATCAGTGTTTCTAACGAATAAATCCTGATATTTGAAAATGGAATACAGTAAGTTAGAGAGCAAAATCAAAATACAATACCCAAAAATTATCACTGAATACAAAAAACAAAATAGAAATAGAAAAAAAAATACATCTATACATGATAAGAAATGGAATACAGTCAACTAAATTCAAATAATATGAAACAACCACCCACATACATATAAAAAGAATCTAAATAAACCTAAGAAGGGAGGCAAAATATTCATCAAAAGGCCATCTCCAATCCATACTCTTCTCTTTTTTCCCACAAATTTGAGTAAAATTATGATTAAAATCTTGATATGATACGTTATAAAACTGCCAACCTTAAAAGTCCTTTAACCCATTTTTTATCAAGGAAAACCCAATCAACCCTGACTCATCCTAAAATTGCACCAAATTTGAGCAAAAACATGGCCATTGTGAATCTGATGAAAGTTTTGGTTCATACGATTTGTTTTTTCCTTGATTTGAAGCTTACTTTTAACCCTCTTTTCATCAAATTTAGGATCAAAAACATTGGTAATAGAGAGAAATAAAAACCCTAAGATTCTGTAAAAATACTTGAAAGGACTGAAGATTTTAACCGATCAATTGCGATTAAAAGCTTATTTATAAAAAAAAATAAAAAAATCAACCCTTACTCTTCCTAAAATTTTATCAAGTTTGAGTAAAAACATGACCATTGTGAATTTGATGAAAGTTTTGGTTCAGACGATTTGGTTCTTATGGCTTTTAACCCTCTTCCCAGCAAATGTAGGATCGAGAAAATTAGTAATATGGATAAATCAAAACCCGAAGATTAACAAAAGAAAAGAAAAGATTAAAAAGGAAATACTCACAAACCGAAGATTGAATTGAACGAACTGTTATGAAGAACTAGATGAGATACTCTCTTGCAGATTCGGCGAAAACTCTCTGGTGTGTCGTTTGGGTAAAGAGTTGAAAAACACAGAGCCCCAGTTGGAAGGTGAAAGCAGAAGTACCTAGGCTGTGTTTGGAACATGTGGAAAGAAAATTAGAGGAAGAGAACAGGAAGTTAAAAGGACCATTATAGAGAAAATTAATGTTTTTTTTTAATTAATGATTAAGGAAATTAATTAAAAATGATTTTTTGAAAAACAAATTGAAGATGAGAAGTGAAATGGGACAAAATGAGCTCCGCCTGACATCGGCCGACTCACAATCATTGGCGGGGTGGTTGTTAGGACAAACACAGTTAGCCCACCTCGGACTGAAGACGGAGCCCAAAACGGATGCGCACAGATATTGGTCCGAGAAAGACGGATTGAAATAAAACAAGTTAAGACTTCGACAGAAAGTGATAGATTTTTCGGATTTACTTCCAAGCTGAATGGAGATATACTTCCGAGTTGGAGGAAGATATGCTTCCGAGTTGAGTGGAGATACAATGTCTAGTCGGATTGGTATGATCAAGAAGGATCCGCCTTCCAAAAATGGAAGAGACAAATATAAAATTACGCGAGGCATAACCACACTAAAAAACTAATGAGTTTGACTATAAATAAGAGAATTCGTAAGGTCTTTGATATTTTTTGAGTTGTCCATACTTTCTCATCTCTCTTATTTCTTACTGTAACACCAAAGGGTCTTCACGATTTATAGTTTGAGATCTCGAAAGTTACTTGACAATAAGAATAAGTTATAAGAGGAGGAAAAACATTTGAATTTCAAATTATCCATACCACGTTTCTCTCTCTCTCTCTCTCTCTCTATTGTGCTCTTTATCGGAAATTTAGTAACAATTACTTTCTTCTATTTTTATATTGTTCGTAAAATGTTGGTTTTTTTCTCCTTCCACCACTTTCTAGCATTTTTTTGCTATTTATCTTCTAATGTGGCCATTTACAAACACTAATGTAATGAGTCTAATAAATAATTTACTGCAACGTTTAATTAAAATTGAAAAGAGAGGCAAAAAACATCCCAACACCCTAATCCCACTTTAATTTGACATAAACAAACGAGTAGTGTTATGGGTACCCCATATTAGCACCCCAATTGCACCCCATGGTGAGGTGTCTACACTCCATTTGGGTGCCAATGGGGTCCACCTCAATGACACCCCAATAGAGTGTTGACACCTCACTATGGGATGCAATTGGGGTGCAAGTTGAGTGTACCCATAGCATTTCCCTTTTATTTCTCTTTTGGCAACTAATCAAATGTATTTTTAAGGCTTTTTGGCTAAGTATTTTTGTACCACGCAATTATTGAAATAAAAGTTTATATTTTACTTTAAGTAGATATTTTATTTTTGACTATTAAAAAAAAAGACATTTCCAAAAAAGTTGGCAATAGTCTCTCCTTGGCCATACTTATGATTACTTTGCTTATTCCCAATTAATAATATATTTAGGGAGTTAGCTTCTTTTTTTTCCCCCTTTTTTTCTTAACTTTTATGGGTTGCTTTTGTTTTTGGCCTTTCAAAAGATAGAAAGAAGCAATATGTTAACTTCTTTTTTTTTTAATACTTAAAACAAGCATAAGCCCCGATATTTTAAATTTTAATGTTTACTAACCACAAATAATAGAGAGTATGCACTTTGGGAGTGGTTTTCATAGTTTTTTTGTTTATGTTTTTTTTTTTTGTGTGTGTGTGACAGAGTATGCTTTCTGCTTGTGGATAAAAAATAACTTAAAAAAAATATGAGAAAAATTGATTTTTTGAGAATTTACAATTTTATACTATTTATTTTTATTTTTGTATAACTAACTTTTAACATAATTTTAGCTACAATAAACACCCATTTAATTATGACCAACATTATATATTGTTGAATGTCAAAGAAAAAGATTATTTATTTTTTTAGCACTGCGCTTTATTTTTGAGTAAATTTTCAATGCAACGGTGATACCACTTGGTGTCAACATAGTGAGATTCACTATGTAAACAGTCGCCTGTAATTGAATTGTGATAGGAATGAGGATTCATGCTAAATGCATGAATTCATGTGGACCTATCTCTATTTTTTTGCATCCTAAATTAGAATAGTTGTGAGTGATTGGTCCCACTATTTTCAATCCGGTGGTCGCCGCCATGGGAGCCACAAGGAGGTGTATAATATTTACATGCATGATCCGTTCATCCATCATTTTTCTTTTTGTAGCCATTGAAAACCGAAGCTCGAAGCTAGTTAATATATTTTATTATGATGGAAATTTTATTAAACTCTCTCTCTCTAATCCCTCCGATTCTCTCTCTCTCTCTCTCTTTCTTGTTCTTCTCTTTTTATTTTTTTTTGGGTTTTCAATAAATAAAACGTAGAAATGGTAATGTTTTGTGCAGAGAAAAACTCGTGTGCGAACGTATAGAGGGAGAGAAAAAAAATAAAATAAAGAGTTTTTTTTTTAAGTTATGTTTGATTGCAGTTTTTAAAATCGATTTAGATCAATACTTTTAGAAATTGTCCTAAGAAAACCCTTCATTGTTTATGGATTTCATTCATTTTTTATTTAGAAAAAATGACTTTTGAGAATGGAAGACATCCTTTCAAGTTTTTTTCAAAGATGCATTATCAATATCATAAATCATCAATCAAACAAATTTTCAAAAAGTGTTTTGAAAAATTGATTCTGAAAACAATAGCCAATCCAAGCCTAAGTTTTTAGGCTCTATTAATTGAATCCGAAACAGAATAATGATACTTTGATACGGGTAGGAGGAAGTGATGTTTTACTTTGCAAATCCTTGTGTGACTTTTTTCTTTTGTGTTTATGTTGCTTGATCCAAGTGTTGGGTGCCTTGACAGGAGAGAAAAACACATGCTACCATAGCCAATAAAAGAAAGATAACATGAGAATTTTTTTGTCTGGAGAGAGAGAGAGAGAGAGAGAGAGCAATAAATTCATTAAGAGAGAGACTTAATTAACAAGGCTTCTGATAACAACTGCTCAAGATCTATAATACACGGATAAATTAAAAAAGTTGGAACTTTAATACACATTTGAGTATTTTAATATACATTTACAGATTTTTATACATTTTTTGCGAATATCAATACATATTTTCTTTGTTAAACACCGTCAATTAAGTTGTAGCTAATATTTTTCAATTAATTAAAATTTAAATATGCAAATTAATTTTAGAAACTATATGTATTTGTCAGATACTCTCTTCGTCTCATATTACTCGTTTCTTTTGGAGAGTATAACTTTTTAAGAGAACATAATCATTACACTTAATTTGTATTGACTTTTTAAGTTTACCCTTTAAATAATTATTTTTGACTTTTTACTTTGGTTAAAATGTTATAAAAAATAAAAGAGAAAAGAGAAAAATTGCATGTTTTTTGGGTAAAGTGGATAAATATTTTAAGACATCCCAAAATAGAATAATGAACCAGTAATATGAGATCGAGATATGTGTAATTTACCCTTTCTATAGTAATTAATGTGCTTGTTAAATTATTATTTTATCAATTTTTCACAAAGTTAAATTATTATATTATTGGCCTCAAAATATGGAGTTGTAAATAGATCAAAGCATATATATGGATACAAATTAATTAGGCCTACACAAAATAATAAATTACCCCATGCACATGACTCACATAAAAATAAAAACAACAACTTAGCCAGGCGCACCATGCATTCCAACTATTTATAAAAATCTAAAATGTAACACATAAGTGGATGGATGTATAAGGAGAGAGAGAGAGGGAGAGAGAGAGACCTTGATACATGTATATAAAGTAATAGAAAAGGCTTGCAATGGCAGAAAGTCATATAAATAAAAGCTCTCTCTCTCTCTCTCTCTCTCTCTCTATTATGATTCTGAGCATCATATTGGACAAGGCCTAACCTAAAATTGGCAATGGTTCAGAACTGCAACAGATACTCCATGAATATATATATACACATACATACATATATGTATATGTATAAATATGTATGTATGTATATACCAGTAGAAAACTTTAGCCTTTTCCTGTAAAGAAGAAATCAAGTCAAGTAATATTTCTAACACTTTGTACGTCTTCCAGAAATGTTGAGCTAGCTTGAATGTTAATGAAGAACAGGCCTATCCTAAGCTAGTAGTACACACTACAAAATAATACTAGCTAGCTAGCTAGTCATTACATGTATTTATGATCAACTTTTGAATTTAAAATGAATTTTTTTTGCGCAATTCATTTATAATTCGTAGCGCAATTTGTAAATGGTACAACTTTTATATGGATCGTGTATAAATGAAACTCGTGTCCGATACAAATGAAACATGTGGGTCATTTGGTCTTGAGGCTCTTTGCACGCGTTAAGGACACAAAATTGGTTTTAGATAGAGAAACTGAGTGGGTTAATTGAAGAGGCTGACTAACTTTTAGCCTTTGCCTGTGACTCTTGGAGTTAGACTTTTTGAGATGCGAGTGAAGTCTCACGTCGCCTAGATACGAAGGCTTATACTTTTTTATAAGTTCGTAGACAACCTTCACCTTGCAAGTCGGTTTTCAGGGTTGAGTTAGGTCCATGGATTCTTCTAACATGGTATCAGAGCTAAGTTACGAAGTGCCTTCTCCTCTTGGACCGCTCAACTCACGTTCTCGCCGTGAGTGAAGTCTCACACCTCTTGGACCACTCAGCTCACGCTCTTACCTCACATCTCCACACTTCACGTGAGGGTGTGAGTGAAGTCCCACATCGCCTAGATACGAAGGCCTATACCTTTTTATAAGCTCTTGGATAACCTTCACCTTACAAGGCGATTTTCAGGGTTGAGTTAGGCCCATGGTTCTTCTAACATGAGAGTTGCCACTTAATGGTTACATGAGTAGTCACTCAATTAATATAGCAGTAATACATGTTTGGCGGAGTTTATTAGCTTTAACTTTTTCCTTTTTTTTTTAAAAGTTATGCCAGAGTGTTTTACACAGCCTTCTACTTCTGCTTATAGGTAAAACACAGCTTATAAAAAGCTAAAAAATGAAGTTGATTTATAGAAGTTCATGCTTAAACTTTTCAACTTTTACTTTTAAATAATCAATTTTAACATAAATTCAGTTATATCAAAAACTTCAAAATCACTAACTTACACATCGGTGGAATTCGAACTTATATACACTCCAGACACTAAATACTGTTTAGCCAAACTTAAAACACATGATTAGCTCTTGAAGAGATTCGAAGCAGGAGATAAAACCCAAGTCTTTTCCACTTAAACATCGATCCGGTTAGTATATACAAGGATGACGAATTAAAAGGTGAGTAACTGCAATTGGGGGCCAAGTTAGAGCTCTTTATAAGTTAAAAGAAGGTTAAGATGTCCATATATATATATTTACTTTCTACTAGTTATAAAGTTTAATATTTTTTTGTAATGACCATTGAACCAAACCATCTTACACCATAACCATTTTATTTGACTAGCTCCACAAAAAAAATGTAATTTGTGTATCTACATCACATGATACTGAAATATAATACTAGAATGTAGTTAACTTCTTATTTTAAAATTTAAATTGCTCTTATTATCTTTCATTTTGTCAACTTTATAAAATTATACAAAAATAAATATTGTTATTTACACGCGCCGTATATTGGCGCATAAAAAGATAGAAGGCCTGGCAGAAAGATAACTACATGTAACAAGCCACAAAAATTAAACCAAAGAGCATAGTTATCAGAATCGGATTGAATTGGTCGGTTCAAACGATTCAATTGGGAATTAGACACCTAATCGGTTCGGTAAATATATTTTATCGAAAATGCAAGTGAACAGAATTGAATTAGTTGAACCAGTCGGTATTTTAACCGAAAAAATCGGCCGATTTTTTAACAGATTAATATTTTTTTAAAAAAAATTAAAATTTCTATAACAAAAAAACTATTAAATTTTTTTAAAAATTTTGTAATATTTTGACAGCTCTTAAAAATCGTAATATTTCATGTAATATTTTGACAACCCTAAAAAATCTTTCAGAAATTTTGATCGATTTTTTCTATAACAAAATTTTTTTTCAATC
Source organism: Actinidia arguta var. hypoleuca (assembly GCA_030159115.1). Taxonomy (NCBI): domain Eukaryota; kingdom Viridiplantae; phylum Streptophyta; class Magnoliopsida; order Ericales; family Actinidiaceae; genus Actinidia; species Actinidia arguta. The sequence continues at coordinate 6,106,872 of BRYE01000007.1, forward strand.
TTTTAAGATCAATATTTAAATTTTTAATTTGTTGAAAATTTCGATTGAGAATCTCAACGAGAAACATAATCACACCAATATTGAACAATCTACGTAAAATCCAATCGAAGAATTTCTAATCGCAATAAAAATTGCTGAAACTATTTGAAATCCACACAAAATTTTTGCAAAATGATTTTCGAAATGTTAAAATAATAATTTTCTATGTAATATTTTGATACTTTTAAATATATTTTTTATAATCAATTTTTAAACACTTATATAATAATTGAAGGAGTAATTTTTTTTTATTAATTATAAGATCGGTTGATATAATTGAAACCGTTAAATCGGTGCCTTAACCGATTCAACTTCCGCTCCAGTTCCGATAACAATGCAAAAGGGTAATCAAAGAAAAACAATAAATTACACTTTGAACCCATATGTTTGACCTAAATCCCAGTTGTATCTTTTACTTCCGATAGTGTCAGCCAACACCTTCTAGTTTTTGTCCAGTTTTAATGTGGTCCTTCTAGCTATTTTTACTCAAGTAACGGGCACATGACATCTTTTTATAAGGTTACTTAATTGCACAATAGATAGGAGAAGGGTTACACTAACATTAAAAAAAGACCTAACACCAGGGGATTCTTAGAGCTAGACCCTCTAAGGGACTTCTACATAACTTGGAACTCGACTCATGTAATAGTAAGTGTCGAACTCATGAACAATAAGTACAGTTCGTCTATGCTTAAAAGACTCGTTCTATCAACCTTTATGATAATGCCCGAATGGCTGGCTCTTGGGAGATTCAATCAGGAACCAGAGGATGAAATATCAAATATTACCATCTGAACAAAACTCCACGAGTTTACATTGACATCTGTCCTAAGGAATAGTTGGTTGACTAACAATTGTAAGGGAAGGGTGCAAACTGCAAAGACAAATTATATTATAAAGTGCAATGGTGAAGTGTAATTTACCCAAATAAAAAACAAGAGAGAGAGAGAGAGAGAGGATGGGGGGGCACTTTACTGCTTTTTTATGTTGCACGCATCCATGGCATAATACATTAGAAAGACAGAGTACCGAGAAAGAAGAACAGAGCAACAAACACGACCACAACAACATCACAGAAAAAGGTATGCCCTTACCCTTTGATTTTGAGGGGAAGGGGTTTTTAGATTTTTTCGCAGACTCTTCTTCTTCATTGTTTCGATCTTCAAACCTCCACAACAAAGAAGCCAAAGCCCGCCGACTTCCACTTCAACCCTGTCTTCTTCTTTCTCCGGCGGCGGTGGGTTCACCCACTTGGCGGCGGTTTCAGGAAAAACCACCAGCTCGAGCGTGGGAGTGCTTGAATCGGACTATGGAATCGCACAGCAGATAGGCAGCGCCGTCGCCGTCGCCGCCGCCAGCGGCGGAGCGGCGGAGGAGTGGGAGATGGTCCTGTCGGACTCCGCCTCGGCGTCACCAGGCCAGGAACAGTCCATTCTTCGGTGGATCATGGGGGATGTGGAGGACCCATCAATGGAGCTTAACGACGGCGCTCCGGCGGGGGAGTTCGAATTCTCGGGCGACATCAATGTTCTAGATCAAAGTTTGGAGTTAGACCCAGTTGGTTCTATTGCTTCTAACATGATGGGTAACATTAACCCTTCTCTTATTTCCAACAAATTTGCCATTGATAAGCTTCAAATCCTTCCAAACCCTGTGTTGTCTAACAATCTCACACCCACTTCGCAATTTCAACCACCGCTTGAAAACACCACCGTTCTAATCAACCACCACCAAGCTCAGCCCACACAAAACCCATCATTTTTCTTGCCGTTTCCCTACCCCCAAACAGAGCCCCACCCTGTACTTCCGCCGCCGGCGAAAAGGCACAACCCCTCAATTCATCAGCAACAACCTCATTTGGGTCCTCACAATTTGGGTATTTCTCATCATCAGCCTCACTTGGGTCCTCACAATTTACAGGGCAAGAGGCCGAAAACCTCCGGCGACGAAGTTGGTCAACACCAGAACCACCACCGAGACACGGTGGTCGACCAGCTGTACAAGGCGGCGGAGCAGGTCCGGGCGGGGAATTCGCCACTCGCGCAGGCGATATTGGCGCGGCTCAATCACCTCCTCTCTCCAATCGGTAAGCCTTTTCACAGGGCTGCTTTCTTCTGTAAAGAGGCTCTGCAATTGCTCCTCCATACAAACACCGAGAACCGTAATTGTTCGCCGTTTAATCTGATTCTCAAGATTGGTGCTTACAAGTCATTTGCAGAAATGTCACCCCTAATTCAATTTACCAATTTTACTTGTAACCAAGCAATACTTGAGGCCTTAGAAGGGTTTGATAGAATTTGTGTTATAGACTTCAATATTGGGTATGGTGGGCAGTGGGCTTCTCTTATGCAAGAGCTCGCGTTGAGAAGTACCGGTGCCCCAGCCTTGAAAATCACTGCATTTGCCTCTCCCTCGACCCATGATCAGCTTGAACTTGGCCTCACTGCAGAGAACTTGACCCATTTTGCCAGTGAAATCAAAATGGGGTTTGAGTTTGAAATCTCAAGCCTTGATTGCTTGAACTCGGGTTCATGGCCACTGCCTCTTCATGTCTCTGAACATGAGGCAATTGCGGTGAATCTCCCACTAGGTTTATTCGCAAATTCCCAATTGTCCCTTAGTATGATCCTGCGATTCATTAAGCAGTTATCACCAAAAATCGTGGTTTCTGTGGATAGAGGTTGTGATCGAACTGACCTCCAATTTCCAAACCATGTAATTCACACCCTCCAGGCTTACTCAAACCTCCTAGAGTCTCTTGATGCTGTGAATGTGAACCCTGACGCCTTGCAAAAGATTGAGAGGTTCTTGATCCAAGCGGATGTTGAAAAAACCATAATGGGTCGTTACTGGTCCCCGGAGAGGATTCCGCATTGGAGGAACCTTTTTTTGTCGTCCCAGTTTTCGCCATTAGCGTTCAGCAATTTCACGGAATCACAGGCCGAGTGCGTGGTGAAGAGGACGCCGGTTAGGGGTTTCCACGTGGAGAAGAGACAGAATTCACTCGTTCTCTGCTGGCAACAAAAGGAGCTCGTCTCGGCTTCCGCTTGGAGGTGTTGAGGAGTGAGAAGCAGCATCTTGATATTGGATTCATCATTCACCGGATTCGTTCCTGTCAAAAAGGTGCTTTGTAAGTCTTTAACTTAATGTTGTAAGAATTTCTTGTCTGTGAATTTAAACTTTGCTAATTGTCATTGTGGTTTAAGCAGATTGTTTCTGATAAAAAATAGAACCAAATGCTTTAGTTACTAGATGCACTAATATAGTTCTCTTTCATTCATCTGTTATGTTAAATGTGTACTAGTGTTATTTTGCAGTTAATTCTAATTAAATTTGGGACTATATGTTGTACACTTGACAACAAAAAAGGAAAACCTGAAATTGAAACACGAAGAGTTTAAAACCTTTTAATCGATTTCTCTTTGTTGTGTGCTTTGGATATATTTTCTCAGTTATTGTTTTGCACTATGGTAGTCGAGGGTAGATTTCTTGACGGTTCTTTTACACTGAACAATTTGTTAGCTTCTAACCCCTTGTAGTGAGAATTGTGAACAATAACCAAATTGTTTCTCAAGTCTTTGAGTTTTTGAATTAGGGCTTTTTCCATCTCTGACTTGTATTGCCTTGTTATCCTGATTTTTAGATTTCTTGAACCTGTTAATGATCTGTGACTAATACCATCTTACTTTGCTGAACAATCTGTTGGGTCTTAACCAATCATAGCGATAATTGTGAACAATAACCGAATTGTTTCTCAAGTCTTCGAGTTTTCATATTAGGGTTTTTCCTATCTCTTATTTGTATGGCCTTGTCATCCTGATTTGTAGATTTCTTGACGGTTCTTTTAC
>BRYE01000007.1:6115758-6118258 GCA_030159115.1 Actinidia arguta var. hypoleuca
TAATTTCCTTTTTTTTATTTTTATTTTTTATATTTTGAGTATTAAGATGAATTATTTGCCATGAAACATCTCAAGAACATAAAGATATATAATAATAGATCATTCAAGTTCTTGATCCAATGGGAGGTTAGACAATTGGGTGGCTTCAAATTTCTCCTTCTTAGATCAAAGAAGTTTTTGCAAAATGCGTAATAAAACGCAATTGAATCTGGGATTCGTGAAAGAAAAAGAAAACCGAATTGATAAAAAGAGATATATATATATTTGAATTTAGTTATTTTTGTTTGATGAACTTGTGCAATTTTTTTTTTGTGTGGGTGGGTGGGTGGGTGGGTGGAGGGGAGGGGAAGTTTTTTGGGTTCCAAATAGGAGCTAAAACTGAATTATGGAGAAAAAATGATGAAAATATTAATCACATATTTCACAATTAATAGTCGAGATCTTTTATATACTTATAACTGAGATCTTAAATGGGTTAGAATCACTTTATGATCTTTTATCATATTTTTTTATTTAGAGTGAGATTTTATTACCGGGGAAAAATCATAATTAAAAATGACGATTTTCAATCACACTCAGAAAGAACTAAAGTTCCAAAACTGACATTAAAATTAATAAGATTAACGGCTAAAAAACATGATCTTTTAACTTTTTTGTATAAAGTTCACATATTAACGTTGCAAAGACAATCAAATGCAAGAGTCGCAAGAGATTGACCTTCCAGTCCCTCTGACTCAGCTCTGACTAGGACTAGGTTTCTGTGGTCGGCCTTTTCTTTTACCCATATGGGATATGTCATGTATGTCACAATCCATATATGCATACATGCATGCATGTGCATATCATAGCATTCCATGTAGGACATCATGAATTTTCATAGTCATCATATTTATCTCTATTTTGAATGTAAATAATAATAATAATAATAATAATAATAATAATAATAATAATAATAATAATAATAATAATAATAAAAGGTAGGAGAGGCGATTAGTGTGAGATAACCTTCTTGTGCATGATCGAACATCTTCCTATTTGTTGAAAGCCGAAGAAAAGTGGCCTAAATAAATCTCCTTCTTAAATCAAAAAAGGTTTTGGCAAATGCATAATAAAACGCAATTGAATCTTGGATTCGTGAAGGAAAAAGAAAACCAAATTGGTAAAAAAGCGAGATAGATTTGAATTTAGTTATTGTTGTTCGATGAATTTGGGCAATTTTATTATTATTATTATTTTTTTTTGGAAGGGGGAGGGGAAGTTTTTCGGGTTCCAAATAGGAACTAAAATTGAATTATGGAGAAAAAATGATGAAAATATTAATCACAGATTTCACAATTAATAAGTGAGATCTTTTATATACTTACAATTACGGGGTTTTCAAAAAAAAAAAGAGATCTTATAAACAAAAATACCACGGTTTTATTTTTAAAATTCGAGATCTTAAATGTTTTACAATCACTCTATGATCTTTTATCACAATTTTTTTTTGTAGGGTGGGATTTTTATCACGGAAAAAAATCATGATTAAAAATGACGACTTTCAATCACGCTTAAAAAAATCGTACCACAATTTCAGAACTGACATTAAAATTAATAAATCACGGCTCAAAACCATAATCTTTTAACTTTTTGTAGTATAAAATGTTAAATCTCTCTATAAATTCAAGATGAGAAGTGAGAACACAACCTAAATAAATTATCCAAATAAATGAATCTCAAAGCCAATTACTTGTGTTTTGATGCATTGAAGGATAATTAGTACGGAAATTCTTTAAGATCTAAACTTGGAGAAGCAATGCAATTATGGGAAAGGAACAAAGGGAATTTCTTGATCCGCGAAATGTGCTTTGAAAAAGGCAAAATGTGCTTTAAAAACAAGAAAATGAATCTCAAATAAAAATTACTGGGCCACTCTATGTCCCCCAATGGGATTATCAAATATAATTGTATAAAACCATTTACGTCTTTTACAATGAAGATTAGCTTCGCAATAGAAGCATGGACATATATATAGTAAGCATAATAGTATATTCAAATTAATTTTATTTTCAAAATTACCATGCGTAGCATGAGTTCGCCGCCAAGCTATATTATTTCGTTTTGCAGAGTGAGTTTTTGGTGAGAAGGCTCAATACGAAGACAAGTGTCAATTTCTTACTGGTGATTTTTCCGTAATGAATTTCTCATTTTTATTATTGCATTTGGGGTATGGGATGTGGCATTTCCATGGATCCAGACGGTGGCTATGGATAGCTGCTCTACATCATAGGGGATCGATCCATATAGACCGCACAACTGTGATTTACCATAGGGATCGTCTAAGCTTGTGATCTTGATGGAACATGACTCTCTCTATTGGTATTTTCAGAGTTACACTACTTTAAGTCGCTTTTTACTTTTTTACTTTTTTAGTGCTTCCATTTTTCAAATAACCTATCATAAAGCTCATCGATCTTTAAAGATGAGTGAACAAATTGGTTGCGTAGTCAATATGAGAAGT
>BRYE01000007.1:6123258-6125758 GCA_030159115.1 Actinidia arguta var. hypoleuca
CTTGATTTCAAATCCACGTAATAAAACGGAGTCTACGGTCGAATCTACACTTTACATTTGTTATCTTCACCAATACTTTATTTGTGGTTTAATTCTTGATATATAGACTTATTGTTTTAAGGCAAACCAGTTGGCAACGGGGCAGAGCGGGATTACAAAACCCGCTCCGAAACCAGTCATACAAACCTCGACCCGCCTCTGAAAATATTTTTTGGGAGACCAATTTGGATTACATTTAGGAGCCACAGTTATTTCTTTTTTACCAAATGACAGTGTTGCTCTCATTATTTACAATGCGTTTTTTTCTATACGACCATACATGCATATACTTTAACGTCATTTTGTCAAATGCTATTCTTCCATTTTCTGTCAAATGACTCAAATGCCATTGACAAAATCAAACCCTAGTTGTTATTATTAAGGGAAAATTACGTAGTAAACCTCAGAGTTTGTTATAATTTCAATTGTAACAAATCAAACTCTGTAATTTTAATTCGGTAGCAATTTAAATCATCTATTATTCTTCATCCACCTAAGATTAACGGAACCAACTAGTTCCCGTCCAAATGCACTGAAACCATATCGTATAGGGTTTCTCATTTTTTGAAGCCCTAATCGAACTATTTCCATTTTCATTCCAAAATGGCATAAAAATTATCTATTTAAATAAATACAAAACTCAAATTCTCTAATTTGTCTTGTTAATTGGTTTGATTATGGATTTAAAATGGGGGTAGCACTATAAGAACTCATTTTCAAGTATTTTGGACAGAAATTAACTGTCCTAGGTAGATAAAGATTAACGGATGATTTACGTGGTTATCAAATTAAAACTATATCGTTTAATTTATTACAATAGAAATTGTAAGATTTAATTTATTTACATGGTCAAAATCTGGAGTTTTTATTTTTTTTTCTAATTTCCCCTATTTTTCTTATCTTAATTTTTTGCAAGGAAGGGGAGGGGGTTGACTCTACCAATGGCATTTCATGTCGCGTACATGACCTGGTACGGGTTGCTAATTGGCATGGTCGCAATCAAGTACCAAAACAGCAAGCACTCTCCATTTAAAACACACCTTGTGAGTATGCAAATTACCATCGCAGCCATGTGGGTTTACGGCTTTGCAATTGTGTTAAAGAAGAAATTTAAAAGGAAAATCCAGCGCAGAAACTACTCAAAAATATTTAGCCGCGTTATTCTTATATCGGGTGGTCTTATGCCAGCCTCCATCATCTCTGTATTGGTCCCAATTAGGCCTTGTTGGATTGTGTATGTTGTTTGGGGCATTTTTGTTGTTATAGTAATGGCAGAGAACTGGATTTTACTCATTGGTCAATGGCTATCGAAAACAATTGGTAATGCACCATCTCAACTGTCCAATAAGTTTGCAAGCTTCTGGCAGTGCAAAACCACGGAAGAAAATGAGTCTAACATCGTCTAATCTTCGGACTATGCAATCAAGGATGAAGTTAGGGACAAACACTGGTGTTGCAACCTTTATGACTTTTAAAAAAAAACACATCTATATGCTATGTATATAGTTCTTCAGTATTTTGGGCTTGGTAAAATTGGGTTTTATTTGTTTCCTTAATCCGTGTATAGTAGTTGGAATATACTTCATTGGCAATGGTGCTTTGTATTCCTAAATTATTTTCTTTTTTGATCACTTTGTAATGTTTTTTATTCGAGATTATAAAAATCTTCAGTCAATGTTTGGATTGACGGTTGGATTTATTAGCTTTTTAAAGTTTATTTCTTTCTTTTTTTTCACCAAATTTTTTATTCAAACACATTCTTAATCTAACGGTTGTACAGAAGACATATTCGTGCAACATTATCTTAGTAAAAATGGAAATTTCTGTAATTTATCATTATTATGATTACACATACAAAATTGCAAAATTGATAAAAGTTAGATTTTCTAAAAAAAAACTTCAATATAGGACGGAGAGAGTAATAAACTATAAAAAAATGATGATAATATGTACATATTTAATAATTTGTATTTATAATTTAATGTGGTTAAAATAAAATTCGATCAGTAGATTGCTATAATTTGTGTAGTAATTAACTCAACTCTTAACCGACAAAGATCAAGTCACATATTCACACAATGCAGAGAAAGCTACACTAAATCCTAGTCAATTTGTATGTATCATACATTCAACTTATACATTTTTACAATAAAAGTTATGAATTATTGTGATAGCTAGTTATTAAAGTGTGGTACTATGAGTTAGTTACGAATTATTATAGATAGTCATGAAAATATGTGTTGTTAGTTATGAATTATTTCGACTAGTTACAAAAGTGTATGTTATTAATTATGAATTATTGTGGTTAGTTACGAATGCATGTAGTAATAGTGTTAGCTATGAATTATTATAAATAATTACGAATAATTGTGACTAGTTACAAATGTTAGTGGCGTTGGGTAGTTATGAAAGTATATGGTATTTGTTACGAATTGTTTTAGGTAATTACCATAAAAATGCA
>BRYE01000007.1:6128258-6130758 GCA_030159115.1 Actinidia arguta var. hypoleuca
AAAATCTGGTTTACCTTTTCAAAAATCTGTTTTAATTTTTAAAAGACTGTTTTATTTAAAAAAAAACATTTGTTTTGTTATTTTTAGAAAACTACTTTTTATACAAAACACTATTTATTTTTTTAAAAAAAAGAATTTTTTATAAAAAAAAACTGTTTTATTTTTTAAATAAAACTTTTAATTTTTTTTTTTTTGAAAAAATGTTTTATTTTATTTCTTTTCAAAAAAACTGTTTTAATTTAATTTTTTTTAAAACTTATTTATTCTGTTAAAGCAACGGTTTTGTTTTTTTTATTTTCTGTAAGCATTTTTCCAGGAAAAAAACATTTGTTTATTAAAAAATTGCTTTATTTATTTTTTTAAAAAAACTATTTTATTTTTTAAAAATAAAACTGTTTTATTTATTTTTTTAATCTAAAAGCCCAAAACTTATAGGACTTGGTTTGCAATTTTAGAACCGGGTGTTTTTTTTTTCTTTTTATATGAGTTGGTTTGTTCTTAGAGATAAAAAAAAAAATCAGATTGGATATTTGGATTAAATATCCATATAAGTCAGATCAAATTCAAATTTGAGTAATCCAAATTTAAATTGATTTTGATTGTAATATTTTATTTTATTTTTTTGCGCATGGGGCCTTTACCATTGGTTGCGCCATTTGGTTAAAATGGGTTGACCACTTTAATTTTGCGATCCATTTTCTACAATGAACTTGGATTCCATAATTTGATGGGCCCATTACTAGAATAATTTGACTATTTTGGTCAAAGTGAAGGCTTTTCTTTATAGAGACTAACGGGACGGTGAATAGATAAAGTTTTATCTGGAATAGATAAAGTTTACTTTTCATGCAAATATACAGATAATTTTTACTATTATATTTACCCCGTCAAATTTTTTTTAAAAAAATTCATTCGATTTTGATTTTAATTTCAAAACCATCGATTCGACTCCTAAAAATTTAGATTCTTTAATTTGTGAGATCGAACAGAAACAAGCAATTATTACTGTTTATAGTTCTCAAAAGCAACACATTTTATCTACAACATATTAAGTTTACTGGATATTCAAATATATGGATAACTTTTGTGTTTATCCAATCAAATTTCAAAAACAATAACATCAATTCGAATCTAATTTCAAAAACAACAATTCGACTACCAAAATTTAAATTCTTTGTGCGATCGAACTGTTTATAACTCTGAAAGGTAACAAAGTGAATTTTATCTACAACTAATAAAATTTAGGGTGAAATACACTAAACACTCTGAGGTTCCGACTTAATACACAAAAGCACCCTTGATGTTTGAGAAATGACAATGACCTTCCTGAAGTTTAAAACTTGTAATAAATTTTTTCTATTTTACACTAATCATTCTTGAGGTTACGGATTAATACACAAAGCACCCCTAACGTCAATCATCAATTAGCAAGATTGACTGTTCATCCATGACATCAGCTGAATAGTTATTAGAATACCATATATGCCTTTCTTTTTGATAAAGTTACTATATACCTCACAAATGTGTTGGTTGAATGATCAAAATATCTATTTTTTAATTATTTATATATGTCCAAACTGCGATTACCATAGGCATAGTCTAAGCTCGAATTGATATACTATTTTTTAAGTATTTATTTGATTATTTGCAAGTAATTTTTTTCTTGTAATAGACCCTTTTTAAGATCAAATTGTCCCAATATTACTATGTATAGATGTCCTATTTCTTTTTTGTTGCCCTCTATGTATGGTAATATTTGGACATTTTGGTTCTAAAATAGGTTAATTACAAAAAATAGGGCTATGTTAGGAATTTTATTTCGTTTTTACGCCCGTGAGCTACTCACATAATAATTTAATATTTTATATTTAACGGATGGCTAACGAAGATACTAAAGTGACAATTTTTAATAATTTAAGGGGACAAGTTAATTGATTTTTTAGTTTAGAGGATTAAATGACAGTGAACAATAATTTAGGGGGATAAAATACAATTAACCCAAAGAGTAGAAGACCACGATATCCTCTCCAGGTCTTTCTTTTCTAAGTCTCCTTCATTATTTTTATTTTCTTTTTCGCTTCCAATCCTTGTCAGCTAAAAAAAACGTTTCAATTGGACCAAAACCCATAAAGGGCTTGTTTTTTAACTTTTTTATTTTTATTTTATTTTATTTATAAATAAAAATAAAAAATTTGTTTGTATTATAAAAAATAAATAAAACCAAGGCAAAACTATTTTTACTATTTTTAAAAATAGTAAAAATAGTAAAAATATGCTTTTTTTTGTTTTCAAAAATTTTTTATCTAAAACTTTTTCATTCTCCTCCACCATCACACCACCTCCATGTCCACCTTTTTTTTAAAATAGTTTAAAAAAAAGTAAACACAAATATATTTTTATTTTTAAATAGTTTAAAAATAAATGAACACAAAGATATTTTTAATTTTTATTTTATAAAAAACAAAATAAAATAAACACAAATTAAACAAACACAAAAAAA
>BRYE01000007.1:6143258-6150758 GCA_030159115.1 Actinidia arguta var. hypoleuca
TTAAAAGAAAAACACTTTTTAAAAAAATAAATCAGTTTCATAAAATAAATCAATTTTTAAAACAAAATATTTTTTTTAAAAAAAATATATATTTTGTGTGGTGTTTGTAGTGGAGGTGACGATGGCGAGAGCGATCGAGCTCTGAAATTTGATTTTCAGAATAAAAAATGACAACATTTTTTGCCTCTTAAAATAGGTGATTTCCGTCGACCATAAAATAGATTCTGTTTGTAGATACAAATTTCGTATCCTGGACACGAAAAACATGTACAGATATTGATTTTATTAATTTAACAAAGTGGATACAATCCTCTATATTTTATCCTCTGATTCAATCTCCAAAACTTGTTGTGATCCAACGGATGTAGAAGTTTGGTGTTGAATCGAAACACTAGTTAAAATTCTTCAATCTTCAGTTCTAGAATAATGGCTTGATCGAGGCCTTTAATAGCTTGATCTCGAACAAACTTCAATCAAGAAGAGATTGAAATTGCAAACTCTACGAGTCAAGGTAGAGCGTGCTTAGCTTGCAAACTTCAATCAATAGGATATTTTGTCAAAATGGGTTGACCACTTTAATTTTGCGATCCATTTTCTAAATGGACCTGGATCCCGTAATTTGATGGACCCATTACTTTGAATAATTTGATTATTTTGACTTTGGTCAAAGTGAAGACTTTTCTTTATAAAGACTAATGGGACGGTGATTAATATAAAAATTACTTTACAGAAAATATTTTCCTTTGAACAAACAGAGCGTTAAATAAAAATAACATAATCATATTATCAATGAACATTCGCATTTTTGAAGACAATAGCATCTTGCACAATGATAGCAAGATGAAAATTTCTTATTTGCGAGAAAGTATTCAATACTCCTGGATCACCATGGGATCAGTGCTAGGTGGTGCACCATTCCAATTAAAGCTCGCCATTTGAACAATCGGTCGTCACGTCGACATCCCGTGTTACTGGCATGAACGGTGTTAACTGTCGTTAAATTTTATTGATTTGATGTTGGCGCTTAGCATTCAAAATTTGCTTTTTGGAAATTTTTGATTTCAAAAATTATTATTATTCTTTGAAGTTTATGGAATTAAATCTCAAGCATGCAAAGGAGATGGAATATAAGAGGGACATAAAGGAAAATAAGGGGGAATGGAATATCCATCCAATTCGTAATTTCTCGTTGTTTGATTTAAAGAAAGAATAATAAAGAGAATAATTTGTTAGATTTTTTAAACTAAATAACAAGATAGTTATTTATTTTTCTTATGATTTTTTCTTTTCCCCATAATAGGGAGCCAAGTAGTGATAGTTGCACCCCTATAATTTAAAAAACTCATTTACTACTTGTCCCCTTGTTCCATCCTTAATCATAGCGTCTAACAACTAGACTTTATCAGGCCCAGATTCTTTCACCAATCTTGGGCCGCCAAAAGCTTGCGAATGTGTTGAGCAACTGGAAAGATGTATTAACAGTTATTTCGTAAAGTCATTGATTAATGAGTAAAACTCAGTTCCATGACACTACGACAAATGCAAAAATGATCAAAACGCTGTATAGGAGCCACCCGAGCCCATTTGGGACCCAGATAGAGACGACGGAGGTTGGCTGTAGAACTCCTAATACAAGAATAACACGCTAAATTAATATTCTAGAGAAGTTTCCGCATTTGATTTCTGCATTAAATTTCTACTTTAAATGAAAGTGCAATTTCGTAAAAGTATATGGCTGTTACGGAAATAAGCATGCTGGCTGGGCATGTTTCAAGTGGTGGGGCCGAGCCGATCAACAGTGAGGAACAATACTATCTAAGATATCTTATACGACCCAATCGCATATACGATGTAGGGCTCGTTAGTTGATGTAGTTATTGAAAACTTGTCATTGTTCCATTACTATCAGAGCTGTCCCTTGCTCTAAGATAGAGCTAATCTGTCAACATACTAAAGGGAAGGGATCATTTTCTTTTAACACCTAGCTTAGTCTCTAACAATAATCCCGAAAAAAAAAAAAGTAAACCGCAACTACGTAAGAAATAAGACTGTTTCTATCGTAGTTTATTTTTTCTTCTAGTTATTATGGAATCGGAATGGGTGAATTGAGCTGAAACGATTGAATGAGATCAGAATCCGGCAAGTTGAGAGGCGGGAGAGAGAAGTGGCTGTACGTAGAGCTTCCTCCTCTAATCTCTTGCATGGTCAACAGAGCCGCAACCGTATTCCTAAAAATTCCTTCTCCCAACACTTTATCGGCCTCTCTCTCTCCTCGGATCCCTTCTTCTTCGTCTTCTTTTTGGGGCTCCGGAAAAACTGCATCGATTGTGGTTTCGCATTCCTTGACAAGTTTCGATATGAGGTCGATCATGAAGAATGGCTGGACCAACACCTTTTGAATAAAGGGTAAACGTAGTAGCCCGGCCGTTTTCTTGTCGTATTTCTTCAAGATCTTAGCCAACCCTACAATACTCGATTTGCATAATTAATTTCTCATATAAAAATTTTGTACCGCGACAAAAATAGAAACTGCTTAGCTAGTTTTTTCTTTTTTCTTTCTTTTTCAAAAAATTATTTAACAAGTGTGTAGATCGTGGTGAATAGAAGTAATACTTTTTTAGACATTGGAAAAAGTTGTGTGACCAGATAGAAAGTTCTTTGAAATTGAATTATTGGTATTTCCACATACACTTGGTATTTTCAATTGAGTGATTTTTTTTTGACATGACTCGTTAACACGAGACAAACTTGAATCCAAAATGACTCAACATAACAGTACGAAAAAATAAACGATTAGGGTTAGGATTGAGTAAATTATGACATGAATATGATATGACATAACACCACAATCTAAAAGAATAAACGATTAGGGTTAAGATTGAGTAAATTATTAAATGAAAGGTGATATAACACGACACCAGGTTGGCTATGTATTTGTGGTATTTGAGTTTTATGTTTGCCATAGTTTTTGGTTCTCAGCAAATTAATGCAATCTTAGAAATCAATGCAACAAATTGTAAATTAGTTTTCAATAGTGTTAGGTTTTCCGAATTTGGATCATTCCGAATTCAAAATGAATAATTTCGAATCATTTGAGTTAAGTGAATATATATCATCTATTTTTGAATTGATAGATCCAAATTTGGGCCCCACATGTTTATCGTGAGTTTATATGTTGAAAGAGTTGAAGGTAGGTGAGGGGCACCAGTGTAATTGACATTGCTGTAGTTCAATAAGAGCACCATTTCCCCATGGAAATTGACAATGTCTTTCCTGATTCTTCCCATCTCCTCTTCGTATTCTACTTCTGATGGCTGAGTTCCATTTGGTCCCCAAGTATCAATTACTCTTTGGATCCTCTGTTTCAACTCCTACAAGCATAGAGGACTCACAAACAACTCGTTCAATTATGATATTACAAGTCATTTCTACACCAAACATGGCTTCAAACATAGGGTGATATAATGATTTTCACACTCCTTATGTGTGGTTAAAATATTTAAGCAAAAATATCAATACAAGAGTATTTTTATAATTTTATGTAATCAAAATAAAATATGGAGTGTAATTATAAAAAAGAGGAGTGTGAAAATCATTAACTCAAAATATTGAATTGTCTTGTTTTTTTCTAGTTGTTTAGGTCTTTTATCTGTCTTTTATTTTTACGTTTATTACTTCTTAATTTATTGTAAGAAACTCTTCTATGATCTCTTTATTTCTTATTAATGAAGTTCTATTTATTTAAAAAAGAAAAAAAAAAAAAAAATTGGTAGCCAAGTTGGTAACCTCAAAATCCGCAAGGCAATGGCCAAACCTTATGACCCATATGCGTTTCATGGTGAACTGCTTTTTTTTTTATTATTATTATTATTATTATTATTATTATTATTATTATTATTATTATTTAAAAGTGTACTTAAAGTTGCAAAGACAAGTCTTTCTTATTAGAATTTTTTCAGAAGTATCATATTCAATCATTATTCGTACATTATTGTGCTCAAAACTTTTGCTAAGATTGTAGTTATCGATAAATTCACAATTTTTTCCCATCATCACATCGAATAATTCTTGTATTCAAATTATTCTTCGCATCAAAGAATTCTCGAATCCGAAGTTGTTCGACGTACTAGTTTTATTCACCAACCAATCGACCCCTAACAGTGTACTCTTAAAGGAACCCACGTTTTGAATTTCTTGTCTTAAAAGTCATCTCAAGTTTCTCAGACTCGCTCTCGATTAGTAGAAAACGACATAAGTGTTTCGGAAGAAGTGATCGAAGAAGTTTCCTATGGTTGGTTTATTATAACTTCATCATTCTCCAAAATTTCAACTGAGTTGGCATTGAGTCATGAGTTTGGTCAACTGAGTTGACTCAACCAAGTATTTTGGTTTAAATTGTAATTTTAGCGTTTGACTGAGCTCTGGCCAAACCAAAACTAACATTGTAACCATTCTTAACCAATACCAATTTTAGATCTCACAAACCCTCTTTTACTACAGTCTATAAAAATAAATAAAAATAAAAAATAAAAATCTTACCTTATCCCGAATAACGAAATCCTCCTCTTGTTCCGAGAAAAAATTGTTAAACTTCTCAATCTCATTGTTCAACAAGTACACGAACTCAGCCTCGGCCTTCCCGAACTCTAGCGATCCGCTCGTCATCGGGGGAGTCGAAGAAATTAGCTTGACGAGTTTTTTCAAAACCTTGTAGGAAAGAAACTTGTCGCGCCATCCTGGCAGGCTCTCTTGGATCTGTTGCTTCAACCTCTTCCCAAACTTCATGGAACCCGTTTACGAATCTTATCTCTCTAACCCAAAATTAGAAGCGAAGAAATTAAACAAAGAAGAAGAATTAGATGAAGATTTTGTGTGGGGTGTGTGAACTGAAAGGGAGTGGAAATAAGTGTTGGGTGGGTGGGGTTTTATTAGGGAAGAGAGAGCATATTTAGAGAGCATATGCTTGGCGTGCTGAAATCACAGTTTAGAAAAAAGGCATAAAATAGCCGTTTAAGGTCAGAGAATTCGCGGTATATTCGGTTACTAACAGTGCCTTAAGACCAAGGCTAGTAAGTGACTTCTTGGACTAATTAAATGTGGGATTTAGTAGGATAGATTTCATCATGGGTCCCCCAGAGTTTGATGTAGAGTTTCACTTTGGTCTTTATATTTTTAATTTTAAAATTAGGAACTTATAATTTAATTTAATTTTGAATATAGTTTTTTTGTCAATGCCCGTTAAGTTTCTTGATAGAAAAAAAAAAAAAAGTGAAATCTCACGTGGCTATTTTTAGAGACCAAAGTGAAATTTTGATCAAATTACAAGGACTAATGTTGGTGAAATGACTCTCTTATAAGGAACATGTGAGTTTTAGGTGCACACTTTTCATATAATACTTAATGGGTATTGACGGTGAGACTATATTATAACAAAATAAAATTATAAGATCTTAATTGTTCAAATTAAAACTATAAGAACCAAAGTGAGACTTTGTTAAACTTCAGGCCCGAATGTTGAAATCTACCCCATTTGGTCGCACTCGAGGCTAGGTTGACGTGCAGATGAGATTATGAAATCACCAAAATTGAATGAAAATTTATTTGGGTGAATCATACTTTGAAACCCTCTACTTTCACCTAAGTTTATTTTGCACCGTTTACTTTCCGGTACTTCCGTTAACCTTCTGTTCAATTATCTGCCAAGTGGATTTTTTCATAAGCCCCACGTTTTCTCTTTCTGGAACTTAATTGAATAAGACAGAAGGAAAGGGTCACACTAACATGTAACTTAAAATGTAATGAATTGATTAATGTAATAGAAAGTAAAATGTACAAAGTGAGATTCGGTGAAAGTTTAGGGCTGTAAAGTATATTTTTCCTAACTTACTTTCGGCGAGCAAAGTCGTACATGTGTAGGTGGAGTAAATACTGGAGTAAAAATTGAATACAGCTCCCCTTTTTTTTTTTCTTCTAATGGTGTACACTGTTTGAATTAATTTCGTTTTAAATAAAATTATGAATAGAACTGCCCTATGTTTCTTAAAATTTTAGGACCAAATTAATTGATTCAAAACTTAGAATTAATTCAATCCAAATCTAAAAATATTGGGTCGGTTTCATTTTTGAATTACTATTTTAATAAGTAAATTTGTTACCATATAATTTTCATATTACTTAACATAATAATCTTACTCCATATCCAAAAAATAACAACTAAGCTCCAGTTTGAGGTATTAATTTTTTGGATTTTTTAGTTCTTTGGTTTTTGAATTTTTTTTTATCTTTAGTAAACTTTTTTTTTGTTCGATCTCAATTTTATATTTTTCATGTTCCTCTTGACGAGAAGAGTTCGCAAATGTAAAAAAAATCTTTAATTTTTAAACAAAAATCACTAAAGACGGAAAAAATATTTTAGGATAAAAATTATTTTTTTCGACTTTAGTGAATTATTTTTTGAATTAGATTAAATCTTTTATATTATAAGATTCCTTTCGTCAAGAGAAATCAAAAAAGTATAAGATTATGATCAAACAATAAAAAAAGTTCATTAAATACAAAAAAACTTGAAAATCAATGAACTAAAAAAATAATATTCCAAGTTGGGCCTAAATAACAAAGAATTTATTATATAAATATGTAATATAGTTAGATAATTGTTCAAAAATATGCGAAGTATGAATATAAATTAAGATGTGTAAAATATGTTTAAAACTATTAAAAAATATTTGTTAATATTATCCGATCCAGTTCGGTTTGAAACAAAATCGAACTCACTAATTTGTGAACTGAACTGTCTAATACAGTTTTCAAAATTTTAGAATCGGAACCGAATTGATTATAAAAAAATAACAACCAAACCCACTGTTTCAGATCAGTTCGGACCAATTTTTCAGTTCTACTGATGTTTTTGAACAACCCTACTTTTTCTCTCTTAATAGCTATGGCAAAATATTTTTCACAGCTTGCATTTCTACGTATGAACTAAAAACATAGTTTTTAATCAATTAAAAGCATTTAATTTTTTGTAATTCAATGTCAATGTTTTGAATTTTTTTTTTTAAATAATTAATTTTAAAACAAAATTCAGGTCGACTTGTGGTCTTCTTTGTGCAACAGCATCATCATGTTAACAAGTTGGCACTCCGAAAGTTCTCAACAATATCTTAAACTCAATAATATCTTAAACCAATAAACTAAACAACAACAATGATAACCAGCGGTTTATCTGGGCATAGCTGGATGACAAAGGAGGGCTATAAAATCGTGTTGGAAGTAATTAGCGTGGATTCGAATTTGGCGGAGATAAATTTGCTTCGGATTTTGGTGGTGATATTAATTCATCTGACTTTAAACCCTAATCATCTAGGCATATCTCGTCGTTTACTTGGTAGCAGCACTGAGAAAACGGGGTTATTATCCCCATATTAGTCAGACGCAAGCATGAAACTGGATCATAAAAAACAAAAAAAAACTAAACAATGACAAGTTGGTCCAAGACAC
>BRYE01000007.1:6160758-6165758 GCA_030159115.1 Actinidia arguta var. hypoleuca
TATGAATCCTTGAAGTTTTGGAATCAAATATCAAGCATGCAAAGTAGATGGAATAACGAAAATACCCTTCGAAAGCGAACACTAATTTATTTTTTGTGTTTGTTTAGTTTTATTTTTTTTAATATAAAACATAAACTAAAAATATGTTTGGGTTTATTTTTTTTTAAACTATTTAAAAAATATTTTTTTAAAATTATTTAAAAATAAAAATATGTTTGTGTTCACTCTAATTTATGAGGCGGTGGTGGTGGTGGAGGTAGTGGTGGTGGAGGTGGTCAAAAATAGTGGTGTTGGTATTGGTGGTTTAGGTGGTGTAGGCAGTGGTGGGAATTTTGTAAACAAAACAAAAATATCGTTTAGTTGTTTCTACTATTTTTAAAAATAGTGATAGTAATTTTGACTTATTTTTATTTATAAATAGCAAAATAAATAAGTTTTTATTTATATTTTTATCAAAAAATAAAAATTCAACAGTTAACAAACATCACCTAACAACTCCAATTTCAAAAAAAAATCCGATTATTTTTTATCTAATTTGAGTAAAAAGTTCACTGAAAAAACCATTTTTATATTCCAAAAAAAATAGAAAAGTGATTTTTTTTATTCAATTTTTTTTTTTTGCATTTTTGAATATGAAGATATAGGCCACCATATGACTTGTCAGCTTAAAAACAACGCGGTCCGCCTTCCCACATGTTTTATTTTTTGTCGTTTAAAAAAAACTGTTTTAATTTATTTTTTTTAAAAAAAACTGTTTATTTTGTTAAAGCAACTGTTCTATTTTTTTGTATTTTTTTATTTTCTTTAAGCATTTTTCCAGGGAAATTTATTAAAAAAATGGTTTATTTTTTTTAAAATAAATTTTTATTTTTTTGAATCTGAAAGCCCAAAACTTATTGGACTGGGTTTGCAAGTCTACAGCTTAAAAACAACGCGGTCCGCCTTCCCGCACGTCTCAATTGTACGAAAACCCGAAAGCTAGTGGCCGTGCTTATCCAAAGTAGGAGATATCAGAAAAACCATTTAAACCAACTAGATTGAATTAATTCGTGTGGTTTGATTTGATTCATTTTTAAAAAGTTTGGCAATAGACTAATAATTTGGTTTACGGTTGTAGAAAATTTGAGTTTAAATTGAAATTTTTCACGTCGAAACCAAACCAAATGGGATACAAAATCGAGCGGTTCAATTTGAATAATTTTTGATTGGTTTTGGATTTATTCAGTTTGGACCGAAATTATGGACCTCTAGAATTTAACTACGAGAATTAGGTAATATAAGTGATTTTTATATTCCAAAAAAAATATAAGTGATTTATTTTTTCATTTTCAGAAGTAGCTAAAAAAATTAAAAAAATCATTACCGAAGCAGTGGCATTCATTACAAGAAAACTTGTAAAACTATGTTTGATTAGGATGAAGTGGTGGAAATACAAAAAGAAAAATTTTTCAATTTTTTTTTTGGTCTTCTTTGTCACGAGCATGAGTATGAATATTCTAAGGCTTGACTCATGACAAAGACTCACGACAAAAAATATCTTACTCATTCGCACAACTTATAAGTAGGACTGGCAGAGCCTCATCGCCAAAAAATCTTGTCCGAAGATGCCCCGCTCTGAGACGATACCTGTTCGCAGAGCGGATCATCGTCCTCAATTTGTTCGTCTCCATCCTCGCAATAACCGGTAACTACCCTTCCCAGCTCTTCCTCTCTCTACGTAGGATTTGAAATTGATGGAATTGTTTCTGATGAGATTTATTATGAGTGTGTCCCTCTATATACACCAAGGCTCTGTTTGGATAAGTAAATTTTAAATATCTAAGTATTTTAAATTTCTATAGATTAATTCAAATACATAAGTATTTTAATTCCACCATTTGAATATATTCTTTTTGCTGGGAATTAGTGTCGTCATCTTAACTTTCTAATCCTGATACCTTAAATTCCTTAGACAAATTTTTTTTTGCGTCGTCATCAGATTCAATTGATTGGTATTTCTTCTTCAGTCGCTTATAGCTGCCTTTTCTCTTTTTTGGCTTTTCATTATCCAGCATCTCCTCATCAACCACTGGAAGTCAAGATAACCAAATTTCTAACCCAAAAATACTCCAAGACAAATATTGCTTAAACAAAAGATGTACAATTAGCAAGTGAATAGAGTACAATAACTCCGATCAACAGCAATTGAACAAAAAATAAAAAAAATAAAAATAAAAGAGCGCAAAAAGAGAGAGAGAGAGAGTGGAGGGATGAGAGAGAGAGAGAGGGGCAGTTTGGTCATTTCATAAGGGGAAAAGAGAAAAAAATGGTGTCAGGGGGTTGGGAGGATAATTTTTCAAACCTCATGAGAGGTCACTGTAATTTTTCAACTATCAGGGTACTTTGTGTATTAGAGGCAAATCTCAGGGGAGGTCAATGTAATTCACCCAAAAATTATCTTACTTGGATTGAATCTGGATCATAGCATCATGTTGCACAGAGCTCACCCAAGTCTCAGCAAACAAATAAGGGGCGGAGCGGGGCAGGGCGGGGCGGGGCGGGATTACAAGCTCCAAAACCAGCCATACAAACCTCAACCCGCCTCTGAAAATATTTTTTGGGTACCTACAGACCAATTTGGATTACATTTAGGAGCCACAGTTATTTCTTTTTTACCAAATGACAATTTTGCTCTCATTATTTACAATGCGTTTTTTTCTATACGAGCATACATGCATATACTTTAACCTCATTTTATCAAATGCTATTCTTCCATTTTCTGTCAAATGACTCAAATGCCATTGAAAAATCAAATCCTAGTTGTTATTATTAAGGGAAAATTACGTACAAAACCTCACAGTTTGTTATAATTTTAATTGTAACAAATCAAACTATGTAGTTTTAATTCGGTAGCAATTTAAATCATCTATTATTTTTCAACCACCTAAGGTTAATGAAACCAACCAGTTTTTGTCCAAAATGCATTGAAACCATGTCGTATAGGATTTCTCTTTTTTTTTTTAAAACCCTAATTGAACTATTTCATTCCAAAATGGCATAAAATTTTTGTCTATTTAAATAAATACAAAACTCAAACTCTCTAATTTATCTTGTTAATTGGTTTAATTATGGATTTAAAATAGGGGTAGCACTATAAGAACTCATTTTTAAGTATTTTGCGTTGGAACTAACTATCCTAGATAAACAGAGATTAACGGATGGTTTACATAGTTATCGAATTAAAACTACATCGTTTAATTTAATATAATTGAAACTATAAGGTTTAATTTATTCACATGATCACAATCTGGAGTTTTTTTTTTATAGTTTCCCTATTTTTAATTGATGGGATTAACTTTTTTTATATATATATTTTCTTATCTTAAATTTTTGCAAGGAGGGGGAGGGGATTGGATCTACCAATGGAATTTCATGTCAAGTACATGACCTGGTATGGATTGCTGATTGGCATGGTCGCAATCAAGTACCAAAACAGCAAGTACTCTCCATTTCAAACACGCTTTGTGAGTATGCAGATTACTATCGCAGCCACGTGCTTTTATGGCTTTGCAGTTGCGTTAAAGAAGAAGGTTAAAAGGAATATCCAACGCAGAAACTACTCGAAAATATTTAACCGTGTTATTCTTATATCGGGTGGTCTTATGACAGCCTCCCTCATCTCTGTCTTGGTCCCAACTGTGTCCAGTTGGATTGTGTACATCGTTTGGGGCATTTTTGTTGTTATAGTTGTGGCAGAGAACTGGATTTTACTCATTGGTCAATGGCTATCAAAAACAATTGGTAATGCACCTTCTCAACTGCCCAATAAGTTTGCAACCTTCTGGCAGCGCAAATCCCCTGAAGAAAATGAGTCGGACATCGTCTAATCCTCGAACTATGCAATCAAGGATGGAGTTAGGGGATAAACATTGGTGTTGCAACCTCTACAACTTTAAAAAAAAAAACATCTATATGCTATGGGTATAGTTCTTTGGTATTTTGGGCTTGGTAATATTGGATTTTATTTGTTTCCTTAATCCGTGCATAATAGTTGAATTATACTTCATTGGCAATGGTGCTTTGTATTCCTAAATTATTTTCTTTTTTGATCTGTTTGTAATGTTTTTTATTTGAGATTATAAAATTCTTCGGTTTATGTTTGGATTGACGGTTGGATCGATTAGCTTTTTTAAGTTTATTTCTTTTTTTCTCACCAAATTCTTGATTCAAACACATCCTTAATCTAACGGTTGTGTAGAAGACATATTTGTGCAACATTATCTTAGCAAAAATGGAAATTTCTGTAATTTCTTGTTAAATAATTTTTTGTTATTATAATTACACAAACAAATTTGAAAAAATGATAAAAGTTAGATTTCCCAAAAAGAAACTTCAATATAGGACCGATGGAGTAATAAACTACAAAAAAATGATGATAATATGTACATATTTAATAATTTGTATTTATAATTTAATGTGGTTAAAATAAAATTCAATCAGTAAATTGCTATAATTTGTGTAGTAATTAACTCAACTCTTAATCGACAAATATCAATACATTTGAGATGGGGCTATCAATACATTTTTATGTATTTTTAAGGCAAACATGTTGGCAATGGGGCCAGGCAGGGCGCAGTGGGATTGTAAAACCTACTCCGAATCCCGTCATACAAACCTTAACCCGCCTTCGAAAATGCCTACCCGATGGGTTTCAAATCTTACCCTCCGTACTCGACCCTTGCTGATTCGTAGATTACTCGCTCCCATCCCCGAATAAACCACTATTTAAAATTTGGCATTACAATTTCCTGAATAACGCTCATTTTGATACCATTAAAAAAGAAAAAAAAGAAAAAAGAAAAAAAAAAAAGACAGTCTAAAAATGTAAATACAATTATCAAGACTATAACAAAAGAAAAACAAATATGAGGCAAAGTATATGTATACAAGTGTAGATGAAATTACTATAACACGTAGGGGTATTAATAATAGTGGGAAGAAAAATTGATTAAACCACCCTC
>BRYE01000007.1:6173258-6180758 GCA_030159115.1 Actinidia arguta var. hypoleuca
ATTTTTTTAATTTAATTTAAAAATATTTGTGTTTATGTTGCTTGATTGAGGTGTTGGGTGAGGGCTGTGCAAATATCCGATTCATCCGCCAACCCGAACGACCCGACCCGAACTCGAACAAACTCGCTCGGTTCGGGTGTCGGGCCATTCAATCGCCCAATCCAACCTCCCGACCCACCCAACTTGATAAAATATTACACTAAAATTCATAATTTCATCCAACCCGATCCCTAACCCGACCAAGTTCCACCAGAACTAACCCAATTCGCCCATCTATTGGATCGGATTCGGGTCCATTTCTTCAATCCGCCTAATTTGGATCAAATGTCGAGTGACCTCCAACCCGAACCGAACCGACCCGTGAGCAGGCGTAGGTGCCTTGATAGGGGAGAAAAGCACATGCTACCATACTTTTTAGCCAATAAAAGAATGATAACATGAGAATTCTTTTGTTTGGAGAGAGAAAGAGCGACAGATAACTTCATTAAAGGAGAGACCGTTAATTAACAACTGCTCAAGATCTACAAAACACGGAAAAATTAAAAAAGATATATCTTCAATACATATTTGAGTGCTTTGATATATTTTTATACATTTTTTTGGATATTAATGTATATTTTATTCGTTAACCACGTCAATTAAGTTGTAGTTAGTATTTTTCAATTAATTAAAATTTAAATATGCAAATTAATTTCAGCTACAATTGGTATTTTTCAATTAATTAAAATTTAAATATGCAAATTAATTTCAGAAATTGGTATTTTGGAAAATATATTTTTTTAAGAGAGCATAGCGAGGGACGGATGCGACTTCCCGTTCTAATTTGAATTGATTTTTCAAGTTTATTCATTTAATTATTTCTTTTGACTTTTTATTTTGTTTTAAATGTTATAGAAATTAAAGGATAAAAAAAAAAAATTGCATACTTTTTTTAGAAGTGGATAAATATTTTGGGACTTCCCAAAATAAAATAATAGACCAGTACATGAGCCAAAGGGAGTATAACATGTGATCGAGGTCTGTGTAATTTGCCCTTTTATACTAATTGATGAGGGATAAAATTCCACCTACTTAACTAAGCAATTCCACAAGATTTAAATGGAGAGTACTTGCAATTTTGGTACTTGATCGCAACCATGCCATTTAGGAATCCGAAATAGGTCATGCACACGACATGAAATGCCATTAGTGTAGCCAATCCCCACCCCCTCTTTGCAAAAATTTAAGATAAGAAAATATATATGAAAAAACAAGTTATCCCTATCAATTAAAAATAGAAAGAATTATAAAAAGATAAAAATCTCAGAATTTGACCATAGAAATAAATTAAACCTTACAGTTTTAATTATAATAAATTGAATTTTATAGTTTTAATTCGATAACCATGTAAATTATCCGTTAATCTCTATCTACCTAGGACAATTGGTTCCTGCCCAAAATCTATGAAAATGACTGCTTATAGTGGTATCCCCATTTTAATTTCATAATCAAAACAATTAACAAGACAATTCAAGAGTGTGTTTTGTATTTATTTAAACAAACAAAATTTTTATGCCTTCTTAAATAAAAATGGTTCGATTAAAGTTTTAAAAAAGAAAAACCTATACAACGTGGTGTCAGTACATTTCCATGGGTGAGCTTGCCTTAAAACAACTTTCAAAAATTTTCTAGGTTGGTTTCAGGGTAGAAAAAAATTGACTTGACGGATACCCTACCCACTAGGGATGCACAAAAAATCAATGGAACTATCTAATCGATCCGAACTGGAGTAATTGGTCCAGTTTTATAATTCTAATGGTCGGTTTCCATTTCGAAAATTAATGAATCGATCAATGTGATTGGGTTCGGTTCAGTTCTAGTTTTTTGTTCTTGAACCTCGAGTAGAGTAGTACCAAACTGGACCTGTAAAATATAAATTCATTAGTAATAGCCAAATAGGATGGTTGGACGTGCAAGTAATAGCCAAATAAGAAGGTGGTTGGACGTGTAAGTGTGACGGCATATGTTGGGTGCGTGGTGTTTGGAAGCTTTCTATAAAATATAGGATAAATAAATTTTGATTTATTTGTGGACAATTTTTCCAAATCATTGTTACAATTTTTTTATAAAAAAATAAAAAAATCAATAAAGCTCTATTTCTATATGTGAATTTCAAATCAAAGGATTTCATATTTTTATTCAATAAAATAATTACTAAATTAGAAATTAAATTTTTGTAACAAAGTTGTAGAAAAATGTGTGCAGTTATTAAATTACCCTTACAATACAATTTAAATTAAATTGAAAAAATGCAAACTCATCCCAATCAAACATAGTTGTACAAATAACTGGAGTTTTACGAAATCAAACCAAATCAAACCAAAGTTTTTTTGATTTTTCGGTTTGTTTTTAAATTTCAATGACACATTTGGAATGTTATATTTTTTATTTGAATTTGAAATAAGTATTTTTTTAAGACTTCGGTTAAATAAATTATATACTTCTTGTAGTAATATAGCTTTCCATAACTACAAGGAAGTCCATAACTTAATCAAAATAATGAATTTGCCCACCTAAATAATAAATTCGTGAAATAATCTTGAATTTGCCGAGCTGGAAAAGCGGGCTAGGCTTTGCAGGGGGTGGGGGTGGGGGGTCCAACCCGTGTTTGGTTGGTTGTGGGCTACGGGCCGAACACATGCCTGCACGGTCTAGGCTAGCCCGTGCCCATTTCGTGCCGGACACTGAAAGGGCTCACCAAGCCCAACTCAATTTACAGCTCGACCTATAGTTGTTGGTGTATACCTAATTTTTTTTTTTTTTTTGATCTCATTGTAATGTTTTTTACTCGAGATAATAAAAATTTCCAATGTGTTTGGATTGACGGTTGTCTCTATGTGTGTTGTCTGAGATTGAAAGTGGGTACGGGTCTACTTGTCCCCATAGGTTTCATATATAAATATGTAATCATCTATCAAAAAATTGGAAGGAGTTAGTGATAGGTCCAAAGTGAAAAAAATTTCCTTTGAAGAGCCAAAGTGAGAATCCATCAATACTTTAAAGGGTAAATTATAATTAATCCGCTTTAGTTTATAATTATTTTACGTATAAAAAAATAAATAAACAAGAAGAGAACTAGAAAAAAAGTAGTCACTGTCAACTCCTGCCGCATTCAATGACTTTTTCGCCGACACTAAAATTCACCTGTTGTGTACGGAGGTGACAGCGAAAGTGACGGAAAACACTATAAATTCTAAATAGTTAGAAAAAAAGGAAAAATATTTTTTTATTTAACAAATTAATCCACTTGTCGAGATGATTCCGAAAATTCAAAAAAAAAAAATGATTTAACTTGATAAAATGTTATCTCAAGAAAGGAAAAATCTTTTTATTTAAAAAATTATCTTTTTTTATTGATTGATTTTTTTTTTTAATTTGTACAATATTTTTTACCTTTTTAGAATTTTCTGATTAAGAGAAATTCGAAAAATATAAAATTTTGATCAAATATTGATAAAAAATTATTAAGAACATAATACGAGAAAAATAAAATAGTCAAAAAATTTAATAAAAAATAAAAAACTAGGGCTTTTCAACTACATGATTTGTTGTGGGCTAGCATTCATAATTTGCCTTTTGAAAATTTTTGATATAAAAAATTATTATGATTCCTCGAAGTTTTTGGAATTAAACATCAAGCATGCAAAGGAGATGGAATAACGAGAATACAAACAACTCCAATTTCAGAAAATGCCATTCTCCCCTTCTCTCTCTCCCTCTCCCACTCCGATTTTCTCTCGATGACCACTGTGAAAATCTTTGAATAAAAGGTTTTCAATTCACAAATCTGCGAAAATCACTACCTTGCAGTAATCAAAGAAGCAAAAATATCGGTTCGACTTCAGCTTCAAAAAAACACAAACATTCAATTCGATTTCAATTTCAAAAATATCAATTCAACTAAAAAGATTTTAGATTCTTTGTGATATCTAACATAAACGAGCAATTTTTACTGTTTATAGCTCTGAAAGGCAACAAATTAAATTTTATCTGCAATAGATAAAGTTTACCTTTTACGCAAATATACAGATAACTTTCACTATTATATTTATCCCGTCAAATTTTAAAAAAAAAATCCATTCGAATTCAATATTAATTTCAAAAACATCAATTCTATTGCCCAAAATTCAAATTCTTTAATTTGTGAGATCGAACAGAAACAAGCAATTATTACTGCTTATAGTTCTCAAAAGGCAAAATGTCCAAATATTAGGACATTTCGGTTCTAAAATAGGTTAATTAATATGAGGGCTATGTTAGGAATTTTATTTAGTTTTTATGCCCATGAGCTGCTCACATAATAATTTAACATTTTATGTTTAACAAATGACTAACGAAAATATTAAAATAATAATTTTAATAGTTTATGGGGACAAGTTGATTGAATTTTTAATTTAAGAGAGTTAAATGACATTGAACAATAATTTAGGAGGATAAAATATAATTAACCCAAACTTTTTTGAGTAGAAGACCACGATATCCTCTCAGGTCTTTCTTTTCTAAGCTTCCTTCATTATTTTTATTTTCTTTTTCGCTTCCAATCCTTGTCAGCTAAAAAATACCGCGGTATGTCATCCCCACATGTTTCAATTTGACCAAAACCCAAAAGCAAGTGGCCATTTCTTGTCCAACGTAGGAGGCACAGAAAAAACGTTTAAACCGACGAGATTGAATTAATTCGTGTGGTTTGATTTGATTTATTTTTAAAAAGTTTGGCAATAGATTAATAATTTGGTTTGTGGTTGTAGAAATATGATTACCGTTTTAAATCGAATCGAACTTAATTGTACATATAATTAATTATATGCAAGTATTATTTTTATTTTTATTTTTTGGACCTAACTTTAAAAATTATTTGATGAATAAATTAGTGAATGTAACCCACAAATATGAATGCACATGATAATGAATACTCATGGCTTACAAAGTGTTAAATATATAAAAATATTATTCGCATAATTCTATAAATTAGATAACAAATATTAAAAAGAGGCATTTGGATACCAATCCAGAGAATCGGACTTACACTCAAATAAGACATTTCGTAGTCAACCGAGCTCTCCTTACGCTTTTTGAATGGATCCTCACCTCGAGAAGTTATTCCTGTAGCTCTTTGTACCTATTTGACGTCATCCTCTAACTAAGCGAATATTTTGACTGGGACATGAGGTCTCGGAGGTTGGTTGGAGTGTTGAGCGTCAAATTCTACCAGAGTCTCTCCACAGGAGTCAGTCTGAGCTTGTAGCTCGCCACTACCAACTCCTCGGAGCATTCTTTGAGGATAGACACTCGCGGTGGTCTTGCGACGGAGTTAAGAGCTGGCACCAATCAATAACGCAGCAATGTCATAGCTGCAGTACAGAACGAGTGAGAACGACCGCTGAAATTGTTTTTGGAAAACGACTATCTGACAACCAAGTTAGATAATTAGAGTTGAAATATAGACAAAGAAAGTGTATGTATTCTTATGCTCAAATGCGCGTACCATTGAAAGAAAGAAAGACTGACTTTATATGGCACAGCTCGGCGTGTGCTTTGATGTGCTAGCTGTCTTGTTACTAGATAAACTGCAGCTTAGCGAGTACTCATGCGCGCCGACCTCTGTGTCAGTAAGTAGGCGGCTGACCTAACCATGCTCTCTATGAACATTATTCTCAAATGACCAACTATTTGAAAATGAATCTAAATAGTCATCCATAATGTTATTTTATGAATTACGAAAAGTGATGGCTAAGAAGAGAATTTTGTTCTAGGAAAAGAAAATGAAAGGCTAAGAGGGAGAGAGCAATGAAAGGAGGTGTAACTGAAGAGTGACTAAAAATAAAATGTGCGAAAAGTATTTAAAGAGTGGGGAATGTTCTGACATATGTCAAAAATTAAACAAAAAAAATTAATAAATAAAATAATAAATAAAATTAATTAAAAAAATAAACAAAACTAATAAAATAAAAGAAATAAAATTACATAAAAATTAAACAAAACTTTAAAAAAAATCCCAGAAAAAAAAACTACAAAAAAAATGCAAATAAAATATTATAAATATATATTAAAAAAAACTATTTATCCACAAAAAAAAACTAATAAATAAAAAAAAATTCATAAACAAAAAAAAACTGAATAAAAAATAAACAAAACTAAAAAAAATTAAAAAAGGGGGGGCGACTAGGCAAAGAAAAAAAGGGAGAGGGATACAAGGGTAATTATGAGGGGTTCAAGGGGGGCCGGGAGGAGAAATTTTTTGTCCCCAAACTGAGGGCTGATTCTCCCGCCCCCCTCTGACACAAAACCCCCCGGCCCCACACCCAAATTTATCCTTGTGCCCCTTTAACACCCCCTCACTCCCACTTTTTTTTTTCAGTTTTTTTTAGTTTAGTTTTTTGTATAAGTTTTTTTTTATGAAATTATTTCTTTTCTTTATTAGTTTTATTTTTTTTTTAAAATATTTTTGTCTTTAGTAATTTTTTTGTTAAATTAGTTTTTTTTTTAAATTTATCGACCCCTTTTAGAAAATGTAAAAAAATATTGATTGAATATTTTTTTATTTTTTTTATAAATGACGAAACAATTAAAAATAAAAGTAACTAAAAAAATCTTTAAAAAAAAAGTAATTCAAATTGGGCTTTAGACATGTTTAGAGTAAGAAAAGAAATTAAAATAATTTTTACTTTTAATTTAAAGGGTGGGGGAGGTTGTGACTTGCGTCAAAAATTAAACCAAAAAAATGATAAAAAAGTGATAAACAAAACTAATTAAAAAAATAAAACTACATAAAAATTAAACAAAACTAAAAAAAAAATACAAAAATAAAATTAAAAAAAAATGCAAGGGTTGAATTCTCAACATTTTGTGTACTTTTAGAGATCACTAGAGCTATTTCTTAATATCTCATAACTGAATTCTCAACATTTTATGTATTTTTTTGACATATGTCAATGGTTGAAGAAAGATAATTTAAAGGGAGGAGGAGAATCTGACATGTGTCAATGGTTGGAGGAGGATAATTTAAAGGGTGAGGATGTTTTGACATGTGTAAAAAATTAAATAAAAAAAAATTAATAAGCAAAACTGTTTAAAAAATAAACAAAACTAATAAAATAAAATATACAAAACTACATAAAAATTTAAAAAAAAAAATGCAAAATCAAAACTGAAAAAAAAAAAAATATTAAAAAAACTTTTTATTCAAAAAAAAAAAAAAAACTGATAAAGAAAAGAAATAAATTTCACAAAAAATAACTTTTATAGGGTATAAAGGATGCAGTAACTATTCTGTATTTCGTACTGCGCTTGATGTTCGAAACTGCCTTAGAAAAATTTCGAAAAAATTTATGTTGTCACGGGCTTGGCAACAGCATATCTGGATTTACTAGAAAAAATCTAAAACTATCATAATTCACTATGCAAGTTTATATGTAAAATAGTAAATGCAACCCACAAATATTAATGCACATGAGAATTGGA
>BRYE01000007.1:6190758-6195758 GCA_030159115.1 Actinidia arguta var. hypoleuca
TCCGAGAGCTACGGTCATTGTGAAAATCTTTGAATCTAGGGATTTTCAATTCACAAATATGCGAAAATCACTACATTCCAGTAATCAAAGAAGTAAAAATATCGGTTTGACTTCAGCTTCAAAAAAAATTTTCAATTTTATTTCAATTTCAAAAATATCAATTCGACTAAAAAATTTTTAGATTCTTTGTGATATCGAATAGAAACAAGTGATTTTTATTGTTTAAAATTCTGAAAAGCAACAATGTGAATTTTATCTACAACAAATAAAGTTTACTTTTCATGCAATGTATAACTTTTACGATTGTGTTTATCCCGTCAATTTTTTTTTTAAAAAACATCCATTCGATTTCAATTTCAAAAACATCAATTCGACTCCCAAATATTCAAATTCTTTAATTTGTGAGATCGAACAAAAACAAGCAATTATTATTGTTTATAGTTCTCAAAGGCAACATATTTTATCTACAACATATTAAGTTTACTGTATATTCAAATATACGGATAACTTTCATTGTTGTGTTTATCCAATCAAATTTCAAAAACAACAACAACATCAATTCAAATTTAATTTCAAAAACATCAATTTTACTACCAAAAATTCAAATTCTTTGTGAGATCGAACTGTTTATAGCTTTGAAAGGCAACAAAGTGAATTTTATCTACAACTAATAAAAATTACTGTTTATGCAAATATACTGAAAACTTTCCCTCTTATATTTATCCCCTCAAATAGAAACAATTCTTAATGAGTTCATCCCGTCATTGGACAAATATTTACAGCAGGTACAGTGCACATCTTGAAATAAATATTTAAAATTTCACAATGTTAGAGGGCAAAAGGGGCAACTAGAAAAAATTTCCACCAAATCAAAGCAACAATCCTTGGGAAATGACATGACATGACATGACATGACATGACATGACATGACGTTAAAATGAAGTATTTCAATATAGGCAAATTCTATTTTGCCGTAAAAATTTATTGTACATATATTGTGTGCTGTAAAACTATTATAATCAGTTGTAGTTAATATTATGATTAAGTGTCGTGTATGTTATAATCAGTGTAGTGAATATAACGGGAGTTGTATGTCAAAAATAGTAAAAATTAGTGTGTTTATGCACCATTATAGTAAATGTTACGAATTTTATGATAAAAAAATTATAATTTTTTTATTTATTATATTCGATTGTGGTGAATGTTAAGATCAATTAATGTAATATTATAGCAGAAAGTACCATATACACCATTTTTAGAAGTGTATATTATGGCCACTCCCATCAATATATTATAAACACAGTAAAACTGTAAAAAGGCTGAGGCATGTTGGAGGAAATTATGTAATCACACAAACCAGCTATTTACTATGATTAGTGAATATTTTGGATGCATGCATGATTACATAATATTGTGTTTCCTTATGTGTAGTAAATATTCTGTAATGATCCAAAAATATATATTTTCCATTATTTCATTGCATGTTAATATTCTTTTATTTATATATATATATGAGTCATGTGACGACCTCCGTGCATATGTAATACGAAATACATAGAATGATACAATAAGTTATTTGCTTCTCTCCCTCCATCGTATTGTAAAATGGTATCCGAGCATAAGTCTCAAACCTATCCGCTGCCTTCGCAACCATCTCTCCATAACCACCACACTTCCGCAACCACCACACCTAGCTCTAGTGGTTTCTGTCCTCGCAATATCAGGTAACTACTCTCGTTAATTGTCTGCTCATCTCTGATAAGGATGGGTAATTTCAGTTTATACTCACCAACTTTTATTCGGAGTTGCTTTTGTTCTTCATTTTTTAATTTAAATATATTTAACCCTGAATTTTAGAGATGTTGCAATGTGGACCATCCGTTTATATCCGTTAGAATTTGTGGATGAAAATAGCTACTTGCCACGCACATGAACTACACAGAGGGGGAAAATGAGTTTTTTAGATTTTTGGAGGGATAAAAATAATTTTGCTTCCTTATTTAGTGAACTTTTATACAAATTAGATAATTTTTTTAATATTTTCAGACTCATCTTGTCAAGAGAAACTTAAAAAATATAAATTTAGATATAATAGTGAAAGAATTCATTAAAGACAATAAATCTTATGTTTATACTAATTTGAAAGCTACAACGTGGTCATGTACGTGAAGCATTACTATTTTCATCCATAAATTATAATGGATGTGGATGTAGGGTCCTCATTGCAGTCGTTTTCAAATATCAGGGTTTAATATGTTCAAATTAAAATATGAGAAAAAAAATAAATTCGAGAGAAAATTGGAGAGTGTAAAATAAAAACTATCCAATTAAGATTAACGAAACCTGAAATCTTTATGGAGGGAAATGAGCGAAAAATAAAGTTTCCTTCCATGTCCAAAATCAAGAATACAGTTTTCCATGATTAATTGCTATAATTTTTGTCTATAATAAAAATTTTGAAAAAAATTGTTCCAATTTTGTTTATTTTTATAGATTTTCTAAAACCAAAGTCCAAATTTGTTTTGTATTTGGATTTATTTTTTTCTTGTCCTCTTTTTTTTTTTTTTACTTTTCAAGTAATCCCGGTCTCGATGCAAGTGCAACAGTGGCACAGCATATATCAAGTACAATCAAATGAGAATTTTTGAGAAAACAAAAGTTAAGATCGTGTATTTTACGTTTTTTTTTTTGTCGTGATCAGATGAAATGATCAAAATACTCTCGTATTCACATTTTTAAATCACTTTTGCTCAACTATTTTAATTATATAGACAGGGAATTTGGGTGATTTCAGCCAACAAACATAAAAAATGAATAAATTAGAAAAAAAAAAGTGTAAAAATCATCACTCAAAAACTTAAATAATTTAAAATTGCTTGGGTTTTAGTGAAAACCTAAAACGAAAGCAAGAGCTGATCAATACTACTCTTCTATTTTTTCTCAAATTCAAAATAAAATGTTCTATGTGGGAGATGTACAACAAAGACGCTTTTCCAATTTTGGCAATTGCCAAAGAAGTATATTCCAACTGCTATAGGCACAACCAATTCACGGATTAAGGAAACAAATAAAACCTAATATTATCAAGCCCAAAATACCCAAGAACTATACACACAACATATAGATAGGGGCGAAGCCAGAATTTATGTTCAACGGGATCAAACCTGAGAGAAAAATCTGAAGATTGAAGGGACAATGATAACACATATAAAAATAGGACAAATTATTAATTTTTTGTGATGTCAAAATTGTATTTATGAAAAATTATATTAGAGATAGTAGTATAATTTTTTTTCAGTTGGGTCAATTGACCTCATTTTTCCAATTCTGTTGTCGCCCCTGCATATAGATGTTTTTTTTTAAAAAGTTGTACACATTGCAGCCACCACTGCTTGTCCCCCAACTCCATCCCTGATTAGTTCGAGAATTAGACGTTGCCATACCCATTTTCTTTAGTAGATCTACGCTACCAGAAGCTTGCAAACTTATTGAGCAGTTGAGAAAGTACATTAACAATTGTTTTCCATAGCGCCATTGACCAATGAGTAAAATACAGGTCCTACTACTACTATAACGGCAAAAATGCCCCAAACGACATAAACAATCCAATTGGGCCCAGTTGAGACCAAGACAGAGATGAGGGAGGCTGGCATAAGGCCCCTCGATATCAAATAACGCGGCTAAATATTCCCGAGTTGTTATTATCATATCGGGTGGTCTTATGCCAGCCTCCCTCGTCTCTGTCTTGGTCCCAACTGAGCCCGGGTAGATTGTGTACGTTGTTTGGGACATTTTTACCATTATAGTAGTAGCAGGGAAGTGGATTTTACTCATTGATCAATGACTATAGAAAATAATTGTTAATGAACCTTCTCAACTGCTAAATAAGTTTGCAAGCCTTTGGCAGCACAAATCCATTGAAGAAAATGGCCTGGCAACGTCTAATTCTCCGACTATGCAATCAAGGATGCAGTTGGGGGGACAACCAGTGGTGGCGGCAACTTGTATGGCGAAGTACTTTGCAGAAATTATTTTCTTTGAATAAACTGAGCTTAAAATAAAAATAACATAATCATATTATCAATGGACATTGGCCTTTTTGAAGACAATAGCATCTTGCACAACGATGATAGTAAGTTGATTCTTTATTTGTGAGAAAATATTCAGTGCTCCTGGAGCACCATGTGATCACTGCTAGGTGGTGCTCCATACCAATTAAAGCTCGCCATTTGAGCAATCGGTTACCACGTCGGCACCCCGTGTTACTGGCATGAACGACGTTAACTGTCATTAAATTTTACTGATGTGTCGTGGGCTCTTAGCATCAAAATTTGCTTTTTGAAATTTTTTTATTTAAAAAATTATTTTGATTCCTTGAAGTTTATGGAATTAAATCTCAATCATTCAAAGGAGATGGAATATAAGAGGGACATAAAGGAAAATAAAGAGGAATGGAATATCTATCCAATTAGTAATTTATCATTGTTTGATTTAAAGAAAGAATAATAAAGAGAATAATTTGTTAGGTTTTTTAAACTAAATAAGAAGATAGTCATTTATTTTTCATATGATTTTTTCTTTTTTCTAGTAGTGATGGCTGCAACCTCTATGATTTCAAAAACTCATTTATTACTTGTCCCCTTCTCCATCCTTAATCATAGATTCCAAGAACTAGACTTTGTAAGGCCTAGATTCTTACACCTATCTGGGCTGCCAAAAGCTTGCAAACGTGTTGAGCAGTTGAGAAGATGCATTAATAGTTGTTTCATAAAGTCATTGATTGTTGAATAAAATTCAGTTCCATGACACTACGATAAAGGCAAAAATGATCAAAATGCTTTATAGGAGCCACTCGAGCCCATTTGGGATCCAGACAGAGACGACTAAGGTTGGCTGTAGAACTCCCAATACGAGAATAACACGCTAAATTAATATTCTAGATTAGTTTTCGTATTTGATTTCTGCATTAAATTTCTACTTTAAACGAAAGTGCAAACTGT
>BRYE01000007.1:6203258-6205758 GCA_030159115.1 Actinidia arguta var. hypoleuca
GGATATGACTAGACCCCTACAGCGTGTTTGGCGAAAGGAGATAGCCCCGGATTTGGGTCTCTCCTGAGTTCTTCTCCCTCTGAGCTCCCTTCTCCAGTGTTTGGCGATCATCTTTTCTTCCCTGATTTTTTCTCCGATCGCCTTCGAACTCCATCAATAGCCGGATATGGGACGGACAGGGCTACCCCCGTCCGTGGTCACGCGGCCCTCCGCGTGGTGATGAAATGACCGATGAGCCCTCGCGGTCTAGCCTAAGACGTGTCTCTCTCTCTCTACTGTAAAATAGTCGATTTGGGGAAGAAGAAGAAGAAGAATGGTTTAATGTAAATTACACAGACAGCCCCTCAATATTTGGTTTAATACAAAGGACCCCAATGACATTTCAATAATACACTGAAGTCCCCTGTAGTTTTGGTCATATTCCTTTTAGTCCCTTTGAGATTCAATTTCACCCTTGTGAGCCGGATGTATCCATAGTTTTGTCCGGTTTAAGTTAAAGTTAAAACATGACAATTATTTAGATATTAATAATTCAAATTTGTTTTAAGAATTTAAAAACTTAAAAGAAATCTCATATATAGATGAATGTGAGGTACTAATTAGTAAAAATGATTAGATGTCTTCCGCCTAAAGGTATGTATTGTCTATGTAATAACATTATTCCAAAATTTTAAATTATATATTAATATTTAAAGTAAAAAGTTTTATTTTAATCATTTAAATATTAATTAATATATATCTTAACTAATTAAATGAAATTATATTTAATATTAACAACTAATTAATCAAGTAAAGGTAATTTTGTCTTTTGACATTTTATCCTATCATATCCAACTTTCAAATCCCCCTTATCTAAAACACATCCAAACACCAAACTATAAATCCACCATTCTTAAAAGGTGGACCCCACCTTATTATAAATCCTCCCTCATTTTAAGTCCACCTTCAAATCCTCCCTCATTCTAAATCCACCCAAATCAAATCCTTCCGCCAAACGGCCTGCTAGAGTTTCAAAACCGAAGCTTGCCCAAAATAAGGTTTGAAGCCTAGCCTGAAATTTGTCATAAAGCCTGCCCGATTGTCTAACCCAAAGCAAAAGTCTGATTTTTTTTTTAAAAATAATTAAACCCAAAGTCTAAAAATTTAAAAATAAAAGGATTACAATAGTTTGGGTCTATGACCAAACAAATGCCCGAATGTAAGCCGTGCCCGAATTCGTGCGACAAATAGACTAGTCGGTTCAAGCTTGATTTTTAGTGGGAGGCTGATGGGATTTGGCCCGGCCCATGTAACCCGGAAAAAAATGTGTTGGTCAGGCCGTATTTACACCCCTAAATGTGAAAAGCGGCAAAAGCCCATGTGCAACTACACCATACGACGTCGTATGCAAGGGTCTTCTCCATCTCTCATCTACTAGAAAGGCTTCCCTAGTTCACGTATACGAACTGTAAAAAGTGGCCATGAATGGCGCGCAATTGGGAGTTTCTCTCTCCTCTCTCACACATCCCGCCCTTTCGAAGGGCACTAGTACCCCTAATTCTCACCACTTCCCTTCAACAATACGCATGTTTAAGGGATCCAATATAAGGGCAGTGTCCTTGGTGGAGATTCCCCCAAATGCCCTACGCCGAAAGCGCGATTCTAACTGGAGGGGAGGGTTCAGTCTAGGGGTAGACCTGGGAATGTCCCGCACCGGCCTAGCCCTTAGCAAGGGCTTCTCTGTTCGTCCCCTTACGGTATTCTCAACCTCTCTCTCTCTCTCTCTCTGTAACTTGTTAGGGTTTATAGCGTTTTGGTTCCCTAGGTTCTTGAGCTGCGAGGGCAGAAACTCGAGCTTCGACTTCTTGAAATTGCTCAACGACAGGTGCAGTTCTCTCTCTCTCTCCATTGATAGTGCGTGTATGGTTGTGAATTTGGTGATTTTTTTATTTAATTTCGCTATTGAATCTTTACTTTTACATTGATAGTGCGTGTATGGTTGTGAATTTGGTGAATTTTTGTTTAATTTCCTTATTGAATATGTATCTTGTGCAATAATACCATATTTTTGCAACACACCGCATTTTGGTACCCTGTGGTTTGGACCTTATAATCTAGTCCAATCAATTGTTTTATGTGGCGCCATCAGGTGATGTGTTTGGTGCCAAATATAGTGTCCCAACTCGCATTAAATGTTACTCGTAAATGGTAATTAAATATGGTGCACAAATGTAATGTAGCTATCGTAGCTTAAGTGTTATTATTTCATTAGCGATCAGGCCTTTTCACATTGGTTAATATTGTTGTGGAATCTCTTATTTCAAATTCTCTTTTCAATTGATAGCACCGATGATTGGGTTATATTTGTTGTGACATTGCCGATCTTATGTAGTACTTTGTCAATTTTAATTGTGAAAAACTTCTTTATGCATAAAGACCAACCAACGTTGCACTTGGAAATGATTTGAGGGATGTAAAGGATACATGAAAAATAATGTTTTAGTATGGTCTTTAAATCTTT
>BRYE01000007.1:6220758-6228258 GCA_030159115.1 Actinidia arguta var. hypoleuca
GCCCCAATAGTTTACATATTGAAGTCTTTTCCATGTATGTTGACTTGAAAAATTATGTACTTTCTTAATTCGAAAAATTAAATTTTACAGAATTAATGAAAGGGTATTTCGGTAATTAAGTGGTGGCGGTTGTTTAGTCTCACCTGACTGTGACTCAAAGTCAAGTATGACCCAGTTTACTTTTTCTGTTACTGTAATTTGCCTTAGTTAAGAGTGTAACAAGTTAATTAAGCAAAATTAAAAATTCAGATTCTGTTACATTTTCTAAGTGAGATAGTATTAGGAAAGCTTTGACAAAGCGTTTCATTTATTTAGCCCTTGTTTGGTTATTAGCTTTAACTTCTTCAAGAAAGTCAAAACTCACATTAAAAATATAAAAATAAAAAATAATTTTTACACTCTTGTTTTTCTACAAATACACTCTCATTTTATCTTTATTCAGTAAAATTACAAATCGATCCTTGTATTGTATTCAAAATTTTATTAAAAAATAAAAATTATCAAATAGACGGATTATTTTATAATTTTCTCACATAACAAAGACAAGTGAAAAGTATTGTTCATTTTTTTTATATAAGAAATTACCTTTAATTGTGGATCTTTGGTTGAATAGTGTGAGGAAAAGGAAGGGTGGGAAAAAAAGGGTGTTAAAAAAAAGAATTATAAAATAGAAGGATTGTTTCGTAACTTTTACATAATACATATAAAAAATGATGTGAATTATTTTTCAGTTTTTTGCATAAAAATTTGTCTTTCAGTTTGGATCTTTCCGTTGAAAAGTGAAGAAAAGGAAGCGTGGGAAAAATTGTATTAAGAAATAAGAATTATAAACAGAAGGATCGTTTCGTAATTTTTATATAATACAGACAAAAAATGTAAAAAAAATATTTTTCATAAAAAAATGCCTTTAATTTTGGATCTTTAGTTGAAAATTGTGAGGAAGATGAAGGGTGAGAAATGAGTGGGAAACTAACTATCCTTTGAAGTTGGAGTTTTGTGTGGGAAGTAAATGCCGTTTTGTTTAATTTTTGATAAATTATAGTTTACGCTTTAAGAGCAATATTTTGAAAATTGAAACGTTGAACGAACCAAAAAAGTGATCGGATTACGGGTCACTGGTTCAACCGTCGAGTCAACCGTTATTGACACATGATATTATAATTATATTATTAATTTATTTATTAATAGTAATAAAATATTTTTTATTTTTCTACGCTAATTTTAGACTTAAAAC
Source organism: Actinidia arguta var. hypoleuca (assembly GCA_030159115.1). Classification (NCBI taxonomy): domain Eukaryota; kingdom Viridiplantae; phylum Streptophyta; class Magnoliopsida; order Ericales; family Actinidiaceae; genus Actinidia; species Actinidia arguta. The sequence goes on from BRYE01000007.1 coordinate 6,221,993, forward strand.
CTAAAATTTAAAAATTAAAACATATTTTTTTTCTTAAAACAGTGAACTAAACGGTTCAATGACCGGTTCAATCGACCGGGTCGTGGTTCAATAGCGATTCTTACTAAGTTTGACCAGATTTTGACCAAAACGAATTTAAAGAATTAATCGGACTGTTTCTTCAACCGATTGATTCAACCTGAGTTTTAAAACCATGTTTAAGAGAACCTAAAACATATCCTTAAAATTACGCATTTATATAGGAAAATAATTTTTGTAGGGAAAAATTAAACCGAAAGTGAATTGCATTTGTGTTGATTGGTTGATATAACCGAGCGGATTTGAAAGCGACTGTACAAATATAGTTCTAAAAGCCCTATAGTCTTGCTTCAAGAATACCGAATTAAGAGAGTTGTTTTTCCCACCTCTCAACCGTCACATCACCATCTCTTTCCTAACGAAATTATTATTTTATCCCTGCCCCCCTCTTGTTCCCCCGTGTCCTTGCCCTTTTTGGCTGTTGACCCAGCGTGGGTCCCATACACTGTCAGCCCACCCCCTCTCTCTCTCTTTCTTTCTCTCTCTTGCCCATTATACCATCTTTTATTATCAAAAATTTGATAAAAATTTATTTTTATTTTTATTTTTTGTAATACCATCTCTTGGTTATTTATTACAAAAAAAATGATCAAATTTTTTTATTAATTTTTAAAATTTATTTTTGAATACCATTTCTTATTTTTCAAACACCTAAAATTTTTTAGTATTTTTATTTGTCATAAAAACACAAGAAAAATAATAATTTTTAACATATCAATATAGTAGTCAATTCTATATGTTCTTAACATATAAAATAATAACTTTTAACCATCTATATTGATATGTTAAAAGTTATTATTTTTCTTTTGTGTTTTTATGACAAAAAAAATTATTAAATTAATTCTTATGTGTTTAAAAAATTTATATAAACATTCGGAATGTAAAAGTAAAAAAAAATTATAAATTTTTAATCAATTTTTTGGTAATAAATAATCAATAGATGGAATTAATTTCTTTAAAAAAAATTACAACAAAAATTTGATCAATTTTTGTGTAAGAAATAACTAAAAAATGGTATTCAAAAATAAATTTTAAAAATTAATAAAAAAATTTGATCATTTTTTGTAATAAATAACCAAGAGATGGTATTACAAAAAATAAAAATAAAAATAATTTTTTATCAAATTTTTGATAAAAAATTTTAATAATAAAAAATAATATAATGGGTAAAAGAGAGAGAAAGAAAGAGGGAGGGGGGCATTAATGGGCAAGAGAGAGAGAGGGGCACTAATGATCAAAATGACCAAAAGTTGTCCCATCCCCACACCCCCTCTGACACGGGAAGTGAGAATAACTTTTTCCGAATTAATTAAACAAAGTTTGGTTGGTAATTTCTTTTTCTTTTTTTTTCGTATCTTGATTTTTGAGTTTTTTTGTCTTTAGTAATAAAACTTTTCTGATTCCTCTTGATGAGAAGAGTTCAAAAATAAAAATAATTTAATTTAATTCGGAAAAAAGTTATCTAAAGAAGAAAAAAATCTATTTTTATCCAAAAAAAACATCTAATTTTTTTTATTCGTCTTTAGTTATTTTTTAACAAAATTGGGTGAATTATTTTATATTTTTTGATTCCTCTCGTCAAGAGAAACCGAAAAAATATAAAATTTTGATCCAACGACGACAAAAAAAAGTTCGTTAAAAAAAATCTTAAAAACTTAGGAACCAAAAAACTAATAACTCAAACTAGGCTTATTGGGTTGGTAGAAATGATCGTTAATATTTCTAAATTATATGCTCATATATATGTATGTATATATACATGTATTTCAATATTTGACAAAAAAAAAATCATAAAATTTATAAGGGATGATTGGTAACGTTTTCACATTTCTGTTTTTTGTGTTTGTTTTATTTTTGTTTACTTTTTTGTAAAATAAAAATTAAAAATATATTTGTATTCATCTTTTTTAAACTATTTAAAAGTAAAAACATGTTTGTGTTCACTTTTTTTTTAAACTATTTAAAAAAATAGTAGTGGTGGTGGTGGAGACGGAGATCATGGATCAGGTGATGGTGGCGGCAATGGTGGTGGATGAGGAGGTGGTGGTGGTAGAGGTGAATGTGGAGGTGGTGGCAATGGAGGTGGAGGTGGAGGTGGTGGTGACAGTGGTGGTGGAGAAGGTAGAGATGAAGGGGTGAATGAGAGGAATGTGGATAAAAAAAAATATCAACAAAACAAAAATATCAACTTGTTATTTTTACTATTTTTAAAAATATTTATAATAATTTTGCCTTATTTATAATTATAAATAGCAATACAAACAAATTTTTATTTTCGGTTAAACAAAAAAATAAAATTAAACAAAAAAATAAAAATTAATAGATTAACAAACGTCACCTAAATATAAACTATAACATAATATTACTATTTCTTACATTAACGTTCACCAACAAAAAATTCCAAAGAAAAATTTATCACAACACTAGACAAATTTATGATAGACAGAAATTTATCAATCACATAAATATTAGTGTTTTTATGTTTATTATATAATTTAACAATTCTTCCTCTTCTGTTTGGGGATTACCTGCATTTTTTGCGTAGTTATCTGGGCACCCCTTGAGTAGTGCCTTTATCAATTCCCCCCATCATTTTATTGACTCACCAGTCACCAGGCTCCTTTTGCATCGCACACACGTGGGCAATATTGTTTGTGGATTACCTTGCCTTTTGTGTAGTTATCTAGACACTCCTTGTGGAGTGCCTTTATCAATTTCCCCCATCATTTTATTGACTCACCGGGGCTCCTTTGAATCGAACACACGCGGACAATATTGTAATTTTGTTCATTTTACTTATTTCTAATGAAAAACATAATGAGTGGTGCTACAGTTACAACACTCATTTATAACATTTGTGTACAACACGTCAAAACGACATCGTTTTGGTATTATAAACACAAAACAACGTCGTTCCATTTAGCCGATTCATTTGCCGGCTAAATGGAACGACGTCGTTTTGTGTTTATAACACCAAAACGACGTCGTTTTGACGTATTGTACACAATTGTTATAAACGGATGTTGTACACTTAGCATTTCCCAAACATAATCTATTGGTTAGCAATTGCGGACTTTTGCTGAATGAAGTTAAAGTGGATCAACTCAATTGAATCAATTACATATAATGGAACATATAAGATCTAATTATTATAGACTCTACCACATATGGACATGTATCAACACATCGTACACGTTATTAACTTTTCAAAAAAATTTATTGCGCCCGCCCACATGACCGATAGAGTCAATAGACCCCGTCCCTGACTTTCCAACGTCAACGACACCCAAATTGTAGAAGTGGACCAAGGGGCAATAACACAGCATTGTGGTGCATGAAACACGCTCACACACATTTTTTTCCTCTATGCTATGAAATGGCTCCAATTTGTACTTAGATTCGTAAAAATTTAAATTTGATTTGATTATAAATACATCTGAATTCAAAAATAATAAATTCGTTTGTTTGTATATGAACTTGAATTCAACTTAAATGGGTATCCAAATCAAAATTCGGACCCAATTCGTTTTTCTTTCTTTTAAAAAAAAACATAAAGAAATATGAAAATTTTTAAATAGAAGAAAAAATTATAAATGTTTCTCGGATACGATTCAAAAATGGGTCGAATTTGAATATCTAAATCCGGTTCGAAATATTTGAATGGACCGAATTATATAGATTTTCGAATGAAATGAATTTATTTGGATTGGATTCGGATTTGCTCAAATCCATTGGCATGTCTACCCTATCATGTGTGACGTGTAGCAGGAATTTTGCTCTCATGCTTGAATAGGAAAAAGTTATTTTTTGTTTTTTTATATTTTCACATTGCAACTTAATTATGCCTATGGGCAAAGCCACACTAGAATTGACCTCGCTAAAAAAAAATATATTATTATTTTTATTTTTATTATAATTTATTATAAATATAATTTTGACTCCATAAAAAATTAGTAATTTATCATAAATTTTATAATTTTGATCCCGTTGAATTTAAATTCTGAAAATTTTGATTCCACCAAAAAAATAATAATTTATCATAAATTCTATAATTTTGATCATACTAAATATAAATTTTGATAATTTTAATCACACTAAAATAAATTTTAACTGCGCTCCTAATTATGCCTAGTCTTGAATCCTTAACCTTTTATATTTGGATGTTTCGACAACATCTGTAGGGCAAAGAATATATATGTACGTTCAGATATGGGACTCTTATGGAAAACCGATCCCAGAACAGAGCACCACATGATACGAGGACCAAAAATTTAGACAGAGACACTATCTCTATTGTGGGTGGGCTGCGTGAGTAGAGAAATGTTACGTTTACAACAAATGGTGTGTAATATTTATACAATATGTCCAAAACGACATCGTTTTGACTGAATAAATGCAAAATGACGTCGTTTCATTTAGGACAAAATACGGGAGGTTTAGTACAATGACGTCGTTTTGTATTTATTCAGTCAAAATGATGTCGCTTTGGGCATGTTGTACAAATATTGAACACGTGGCATTTCTCTCGAGGGCATTGTGTCCTGGTAGGTTATGTTCGTGTTATGTCATTTTAAAGTCATGTTAAGAGTTTTTTCAATACTAACGCAGCTCAATTATTTGATCATGTTATCGAATTATGTCATTTTTGCTCCGTATTTGATTTGTGTCGTGTTAACATATTATGTGCAAAATTTTCAATTTTAATTAAAAATATAAACTATATATAGATAAATTGATTTTTTTCATACATAAATTAAATTTTACTCCGTATCAACTAAATCTCTATTGAACAAAAATATTCATAAAATAATATTGATTATCGAATCAATTACATTTTCTTGATTTTAAAAGTTAAATTACATTTTATAATATTATGTTTGTACATGATTTACTCCAAATCAATAAAGAAAATGAATTCTTAAATGAATAAAAATGTATGTACGTAATGAATATTGATTAAAAATTTATTTTTATATATTTTTTTATTAAGTTGGATTGGTCATATCAATGATTGGATTATGTAATGACACCCCATAGTAGAAATATTACTAAAATATATAAGTAATCATTCTTTAAACGGGTTATGCGTGTCATATTCAGGTTAAGACGTTTTGACACTAACCTGACCTATTTATTTTTCGTGTTATTGGATCGTATCATATATGTGTTTCTTGTCATAAATAGACATTCCTAACCTATTAACTTCGTGTGCGGTTCGAATCGTGTTATCATATGGTGCCAAAAAATTTCACCCTCAATCTCTATTATCTAATCATGTAGAGCACTGCTTTGTTCGGATTACTCGATTTTGAGTAAGATTATAGATCGACCACCCGAATCCTACAGTTCTTAAAATTTCATGATCAAATTAATTCGTACAAAACTTAAAATCAATTCAATCCGAATTTAAAAATATCGATTTGGTTCCGGCTCTGAACCACAAATTTGTAAATAAATTTTTTATTATATAATTACTCAACATAATTCATTCACTCCATATCTAAAAACTAACAACTGAATAACAAATATGAATACAAACAATCCACGTCATAAACATATAATATAATTTTTTTAAAAATCTAAAAACATTTAGTATAATATAATATTAACCAATCCGTGTATTGCAAACGAATTTGCCTTTCGACCCCTTTCTTCTGCATTCATTGGTGCAACACAGAGCTTTCAACCTATTTTCTGTGCTTGAACGCACGTGGGCCAGTACATGAATGCCCTTTGTGCATGCCCCCATATAATTCGGAATCGGAATCAAGCTCACTAATTCGTGAACCGAACCAACTAAGGAAATTTTCAAAATTTTAGAACCGGAATCAAACCAAATATACAATAAGTCGAACTAAACCAATCAATTCCGATAGATTCGGACCGATTTTTTAGCTCTACCAGTTTTTTTTTTACCGCCCTACTACTTTGGGAGCAAAAAGTAATTTTCCCTAGAGGAGCGCCGTGCGGGCTGAGCTAATTTCCATGTTTAATAACCTTTTAGACTGCTGTGTTTGAAAAGGTACTCATCCGTCACAACCAGAAAGTTACACCCAATTTGGCGTAGCTTGTGGTTGAGTTTTTTTTAGCTGTTTTGATTCATAAATTTTTTAATTTTAGTGATTTTTTTTAATTTATAGATCAAAATTTTATATTTTTACAATTTTTCTTGACGAGAGATGTATGAA